>VYXC01009569.1:2000081-2012662 GCA_013397175.1 Platysteira castanea | reverse complement strand
TGAGCGGCGGCGCCGTGCTGGTGGCGGGCGGCAGCTGCCTCTACGAGCTGGGGCCCGAGCTGCGGCCCCGCCGCCGCGTGGTGCCGGCGGCGGGGCAGGGCTGCGGGGAGCCCCCCGGCATGCGCAGCAACCTGCTGCTGTACTACGAGGAGGCCGGCGGGGTGGGCGTCCTGCTGACCGGCTGGACCCAGGATGGCGGCGCCTGCCAGGTGTGGGAGCAGCCGTCCTACCGGCAGCGCTTGAACCAAAGCGAGGTGGTCAGTTGCCTGCCCGACGGCTCCACCGCCGGCGTCGTCTTCCAGGAGGCCGGCGCCTGGTACCTGGCCGTGGCGGCCACCTACTCAACCAGCGCTGATACGAACCACCTGCACTGCGAGCCCTCGAAGTCGGACAAGGAGACCGTCATCACGGTGCGCAGCATGGTCAACCTGAAGTCCGTGGAGGAGCTGGGCATCATCAAGCGCAGGGAGGAGCCTTTGCACTTTGTTGACGCGCTCCAGTGGGGGGATCACCTTTTCTTTCCCTACTACACGTTGAAGGCCAGGTTGGGCAATAACACGGAGCCGCCCAGCATGGCTGTCCTGCACCAGCTGCGCCCTTCATATGGTGGCCTTACTTTGCAAGGGCACGTCTATTTGGACTGTGGGTGCAGGAGCCTTATTATTTCCTCCAGCCTTGTCCGCCAGGGTGAGCGGGGCTGGTGGGTGGGTGTCTTCCGCCACAGCCACAACGCCAAGGCCTGGAACACCACCGCCGTCTGCATCTTTGGGATGGAGGAGATGAAGGAACAAGCCTGTGCATCCACGCACTTCAATATGAATGGGAAGAGCTGTGTAAGTCTGGGCATCGTTTTGCTAAGCTTTCATCCTGCACGCCCTTCTTGACACTGTTATTGTTGTGGCTGGTGTCTCTGTGCATGACTCAGAGGGTGTCCCTGACCTGGAGGCACATGAAGTTTGTGGGGAAACTTCAGAGCCACACCAGGCTTTGCACATCAGCCCTGGCTCTGTCAGCCCTAGTGATTTCTCCCGCTCTTTCTGTTTCTAAAAAGCTGATGCCGTACCAGATGTTGGTATACTTCCCACCTACCTGCTGGGAAAGACACATCTGAGGAAACACCTGAGGGCATGCTGGGTCAGGCCTGAGTCTTAGCCTTCTCCCTTGATGTGTCCTTTTCTGCCTAGGATTAGTCGTATTTCATTTTATTTTCCATACAGCCTAGATAAAGCATCTCCTACCTTATTCTGTGCATTCACATCTCATGTCATTGCAGCTACATCAGAAATGAAAAAAGGCCCGTTAGATTGACTCTGCGCACTGGGCTGTGTGCACTGTTATCTCTATCACTCACTAGTTATCTATGGTTGCTTGTTCAGTGGTAGGTATTTCCCAAGCCTCTCAGGATTTGCCTTGCTTGGGAGGGCTCTCACAGCCACCTCCCCAAACCCTGGTGTGCAGCAGACAGCAGAAGGTGATCTCTCTTTGTTGTTGCAGTGGTTACATTTTCACAGACAGTGGTATCACATGGAATTCCCCTGGTCACCTACTTCAGTAACACTCTCTCTTCAGCTCCTTCCTCCTTTTCAGGGTGAGCTGGGCACATGGAGGGTGGGATAGGCAAGGCTACTGGCTTTGCTGTGGCCTCAGAGTAAAGATATTACCTAAAAATCATATTCAGGAAGGTAAAAATGTCATTCAGATGAAGAAGGTGCCTTTGCAAGGCCAATCCATGCTGTTAAGTTACACTCAGATGACGCTCCAGAGCTGTGGTGGAAGTACCACTGAAAAGTATCAAGGAGGATCAAAGGATCATAGGGGATCAAGCAAGGCATCATTAAGTGAGCCCTAAGCATTTTGCAGTTCCCTCACCATCCAGCGACTGTGCAGCTAAATTTCTGAATCCTTGATGTGTTATGATAGGAGTTTCTTGGAAATTCCTTGAAAGAAGTGCAGTAGATCTACTGTCACTCCTTGGCTTTCCAAATCTAACTCATAGCGGAGTGCAGTGCTGAGATTTTTCCAAACACAGACTACCAGAGGGCACGTGTGATTCAGCCTGCTCATCTCCCTACTGAGCTGTGAGACTATTGCCAGTGTTAGAGGACGTGGTTGTGAATGAGAACCCCGTATGTGGGTGAGACAACTGTGCTGAAGTAAATAGTGAAACTCACTACGGAGCCAGAGCCAATCCTTTGATTTCCAGTGCTAGCTTACTGCGTGATTTCTGTGCTCCCACAAGGCAAACTTCCTGAATGAATTTGAAGTCTCATTCTGATCCCATAATACCTATTTGCTTGTTGGAATTTTAGTTTGTATTGTTTATTCCTAGTTACTCATGAAGTTTCTCAGCAAAGTGCTTTCTGAGCCTGCTAAACAAAACAGAAAAAGAAAGCTCCCTAGGCAGTAGATCCTGTCTAAACACTTTACAAAACCTCATGCGAGAAATTTCAGAAGAGCATCTTGGATCTCGTAGAGTAACATAATGCAGGTAAGGTGAGGCACGTATTTCTGTGGACGGAGCAATTCCCTGTCCCCTTTGCCTCTCAGGGGCTAAATATGAAAAATCAATGATCCACTTGTTCCAGGATTGGTCTGATTCAGATCAGACTCCTGTGACTCCAGAGTTACTTTCATGTCCCAAAAGGCTCATCCCTCCTGGAAATTTAGATTGTATTCGGATACAATGGTGAAGAATCTCAACTGTAACAATCTTTATAATGTTTGCTTACTTAACCTTATGTCCCAAACTATCATGATGTTATTGATCATGATATTTTGGCACAAGAAATGCTGTTTACCACTGAGAGAAAAGTGGTATTTTAATATTTTGTGAGATAGCAGGACATGTGGGTCCTGTGAAGTAATATGGCTTATAACATTACGTGGCTAATTAGCTCTCCTTTTTAAGCTAATTATACGTGCTTATGGTGTATAAACACAGAAATAAATGCATGTAGTTCAGCTTTAATATTTTTTTATACTACAGAAGGTTAGGCTAGGCTATTGCAGAGTATGTTTGGAGATGACAGGCCCATATGCTGCTGCTTCTGGGTTGTTTTAGACCAGATCCTTCTACCGTCTCTCACCAAAGTATGGGAGTCCCTGCAATCGTGAAATATGCCGTTCTTGGACTCAGAAACACATGGGCTTCAGAGCTGACAGGAAGATGGAGTGTGGCACGTCCATCAGTGTGCAGGTTGCAGCACTGGTGTGCAATCCTAGCAGTGGCTCTGGCCAGAAAGGAGTGCCTCGTAGCACAGAGCTGTCAGGAGTACGTTGTACTACGATGTGTAGGAATGGCAGCAAACAATGGTACTTAACATGTGCTTTAAAGTCCAGTCTTTTAAAGACAGCGTTGGTCTTGAGCAAAGGAATGTGTTGCAGCATTATGAGCGCTTGAAGTGCAAGACCTCTCTGGTGCTTGTGGTGAGTGGACTGTGCTGAATGTCAGTCTGGCTTTTGCATTGCAGGTACCACGTGTTGTAGGGTGCTGCAGGTCTTAGTCTTCTCTGCTGGATACACTGGAGTGTATGCAGGAGCTCAGGTGTGAATGTGATGAGGTACGTGAATCCCAGACATGGACTGTCAGTTTATGTAGGTATTGAAAATACAGGGATTTTTTCACTGTAGGAATACAATTTACAGTAAGCATATATGTTAGGGAGTAGTGGCAGTTTGTTTTCCCTCTGATTTTGTCATCCTTCAGATTTCTGTTATTATTCTGATTACTTTTAGGCAAGACATCCTCTTAACCCTCTCCACTCACATTGCTTTTCTCAATAGGACACTGCAAGAGGGACTTAGCCCAGGGTATTTGTGGCCCTGAATTCCCTGTTACGTCGTTGCTACATGGTGTACTCTGAACTCATTCCTGTAAGGTACAGAGCTTTCTGGCCCTAACCCAGTAAAGCGCTTAATGACAGATTTAACATTAGGCGTATATAAGTGTTTCTATCCATCTTTAAATGCCCATGCATTTAAAGTAAAGCATGTACTTGAGTACTTCACTGGATTGTAACCAAATTGCTCTGCATCCTGTAGGAACTCACTGTAGGTGTGTAATCTCTTTAGTTTTGCTTTGCCTCTTAGACCAAAGTTCACATTCGTGTTAAGTTTTAATGCTGGAATAGAATCTGTCATTGAAAATTAGTAATTTTGAAGATCCGTGCTTAGCAACTTTATCAAAAAGCATGTGACTGCTACAAATTTTGTGGAATTGGTCCTTATGAGAGCTAGCTAAGTCCATTTTTGTTTTGTGCAATAGTGCACACAAAAGTTTGTCCTACTTGGATGTGTTCATTCAGGACACAGGCACTACTGGATTCCAGAGACAGGAATCTATCCAGCAAGAGGCAAGTGGTGTTTTGGATGAAACTACTCTGAGAACATTTTGTAGTTTTATATTCAGCTTTTTTTTTGTTTGATCCACACATCTCTTAGTTTTGAATATATCTGCTTATATGCACTGCCAGGATGTATGTGTTGCTGGACTCTCCAGCATAACCTACGTATATATAAGTGCATCTTCTCCACAATATCCTTAGTTAATAAATGTGAATTTGCCAAATCTCAGTCTCAATTTCTTTTCAGAAACCTGACTGAGTACTTACAAACACAGGAGGAATGCTGTAATTTGTCACAAACTTGCTGCAGGAGCTAGTGAAAGAAAGGCTTTTTCTTCTGTTGCTCTGTGTCAGAACAGGACCTACAAGGATCTCAGGTCTCTCACAGAGAAGCCAGGATGTTGTGAATCACATCCAAGTAGATGAGTAGCAAAAGTGTTCAAATTGGAGAACATCAACAGGAGAGAGATGTGGAATGTTAACCTAACCACAATAATGACTTGGAAATTGGTTTTGCCATTAAAAAAGTTGCATGAGAAAAAAAGGATTCAGGAAGATTCAAGGATTCACAATTTTTTAGGTAGAAGATCCAAAAAAAATTGTTAGGCATATACCTGTAAGAGAGAGAATTGCTGTAGTTTATATTGAGGTTTTTATTTTATGATGTGAAAAGGCTAAGTAGTTGAGATAAGAGATAAGCTATCTTGGTTGGATTTTCATCTGTTATTTAATGCAAGCAAAGACTTGTAACAGTCTATTTTTTTAACTTTTTCATTTTTCAGTGGTTGATACATACAAAGGTTGGTATATGTCCCTTAGTTTACCAAACATTGTTTGGAATCCTAGCGCAAATCCTGGCTGGTGTAAGCTCTACCGAAATGAGATTTTGAAGTCAACAGAGTCACATCAGTTTAATTACGGCCTTTAATTTGCAGGAACAACATTTGAATTTGTGTGGTAAGGCATTCCAGAGTGATTAATGGTCTTTTATTTAAGAAAAGAATTACAGACTTCTAAATATAATTTTGTATCAAAATTGATCCTGTAATTAATTTTCTAGTAGTAAAGTCAATCTCCTGTGTATTACAGACTGCTAGTGTTGCATCTGATGTTTGATGGGTTTCTAGAGCTAATGTTTTTAAAGTGAGCATTTCTGTCTGGTACAATGAGTTTTCAGTTCATCCCTGTTTAGTGTGGAAAGTAAGCCGTGGAAGACTTGTCAACTCTCACACTCCAGGGATGGGGACTGCACAAGCTCTCTGGACAACCTGTTCTGCTTGATTGCCCTCACAGTGGTGCTTTTTCATCTCCTGTTCACTA
The DNA here is from genome assembly GCA_013397175.1 of Platysteira castanea. Classification (NCBI taxonomy): domain Eukaryota; kingdom Metazoa; phylum Chordata; class Aves; order Passeriformes; genus Platysteira; species Platysteira castanea. The sequence continues at coordinate 2,006,999 of VYXC01009569.1, read as the reverse complement.
GAACTCCACTGTTTCAGTTTGTGTCGTTATCTGTTGTTACCTTGCCTCGGTCAGGCAAGGTGGTTGTTACCTTGTTGATACCCCTCGGTCAAGAGCCTGGCTTTGTTTCTTTGGTCCTTCTGAAATTGGCTCTTCTGTAGGCTGAACCAGCCCAGGTTTGGAAAACCCTTAAGGTCATAAAATCAAACTGTTGACCCAGCACTGCCAAGTCCACCGCAAAACCATGTCCCTAAGTACCACATCTACAAGTCTTATAAATACTTCAGATTGGTCAGGCATGATTTATCCTTGGTAAATTTATGCTGGCTTTTCCCAGTCACTTTGTTTGTCTTCTTGTGTCCAGAAATGGTTTCAAAGAGGATTTTCCCCATGATTCTCCCAGGAAAAAAGTGAGACCAACCAGTAGGTGGTTCCCTGAAAAATTCTTGTTTTTTTTGAATATGGGTGCAGTATTTGTCTTTACTCAGTTGGAGGCTTCAGCTGATCTCCACACCTTTTGAAATATGAGAGAATAACCTTTCAGCTTCATCAGACAGGCTCTCAGCAACTTCCTACAGATCCCATCTGTCTTCCCTAAAACTTCTAAAAGCTGAGATTTCTTAAGAGATCTGTGGCTTAATCCTCTTCCAGTACTGGTAGTTTCTCTCCTCCTTGAACTCTCCATGTACAAAGGACCACAAGATGTTGCTGGTGAAGTCCAGAGCCATGTCTGCATCCACTGTCAGTAAATCTCTTGAGCTATTCAGCAGCTGGTGTGCATTTTCATTGTTCATTCTTCTATTGCTTATATGGTAGTGGAAGCTCTCCTTGTTGCCCAGAACATACCTTGCCAGTTTCAAAACCAGGTGAGCTTGGGTTTTCCTAACACCATTGCTGTGTGTCCAGGCAGTTCCTCCTTAGTCCTGCTTCCTCCTCCTTTATGCTGTTGTTCTGCAGTGTAGTTCAATCATGTCTTCCCTGTTTAGCTAGAGGCCATCTCGTGATATGTCTGCTTGTTTTCCTGAGTTTTGTGCTTGAAGAAGATTGTCCTGAAAGACCTGCTAGCTTACTTGAGCTCTATTTCCCTTCAAAGCTGACTCTCACGGAATCCCACTGACCATTTCCCTGAACACACTGAAGCCTGATCTCCAGCTCTGTACTCTGATTATCACCTCTCCAGTCAGCTCTTCCTTGTTTTTGAGTAGCAGATCCAGAAGAGCATCACTCTTGACTGACCCCACGAGTTAACAAAGTGTGGTGTCCCATCTTATTCACTTTGCCCCCAGAGCTTTGTAGTCCTGATCTGCACTAGGCCCTATCTTTGGTGTCCATGTGGATGTGCAACAGTGAGTAGTGGTCCGAGGAATGGAAAACTACTGGCAGTCTTTCTGCAATGTAATGGGTAGGGTCCCCTAAAAAAAGCCCCAACCTGTTGTAACAGGGTGACTGTTAAGCAAGTGTGTACCTTCACCCCTCACAGTCACCCACCACTTCCTTTTGCTCTCTGCTAACACTGTTCAAGCTCAATTGGTTTCAAAGCCTTCCTTAATGGAGCTTGTTCTCCCTCACTGGTTATTAGGACACTTTACCACGTCTGTGAACTTAGATCTGAGGGCAGATAAGGACCGTTTCTGCTGCTGTAAGAGGTCACAAGTTTCTAGCTTCCCCATCTTAGGAGTCTCCACCAGCATGTTGCTCAAGCATAGCCTCTGACTGTTCTTCCTGCCTTGCATCATGAGCCTCAGGATTTGCCTCTGCAAGGTCTCTCTGAAGACCTTCTGATTTTCTGATCATTGTTGATTTTTTGCAGTCTCCTCACCTGGACAGGCTTGTCCACCTAACACTGCTGGGCAATGCATAAATTAAAAAGCTTTCTGGAAATAAAATTTTGGAACAGTTAATGTCCTCATTCCTTAGCCCTAATAAAGGCTCACTGCATGTCCCAATATTTCTTACCTGCTGATACAGTGAAAATTGATGGAGATGGTTAGAGATGATGAAGTTTGGAAAGAAGAATGACGTTCCAGAAGTTTTTCCCCCCTAGGATAAACATCTATTGTTTCAGTGTTGACTGTTGCTATATGCTACTTACAAATCTTATGTCCTTTTGTATAGCTGCATCTGTTCTTTCACTCTGATGCTCAAACCCTTTATTTTTACTTTTTGGACAGCTGCAATATGATGAGTGCTGCATGAGCTAAAAATGCTGCCCTTTCCTTTGAGGCACGCAATGTAAAATAATAAGGAGGAAATCAGGACAGCAAGTAGAAGTGTGAATATGATTCCTGCAGCTGGAGTCATATGGAGATACATCTGAAAATGAAACGCCAAATCAAAAACCTTTCATGCCAATAACCAAACAACTATAGACTGTAGAGGTGATGCCATGATGATTTTTTGCCTTTTTATATAGCTTTTATGTATCCTTAGTGCTTTTAGCCCACATACTTGTAATTCCCTAAGTCTGATAACTAGCTTAGACTCAAAGTTCTGTTAAGCCAAGAGACTAAACATCATGGAAGCCTCATAGTTGGGAGTCAGAAAGCCCCAGACGCCAAGGTCCTCTCCAGAACACATTCTGCAAACCAAGATAGACCCATCCAAGGGGAAGGTTCCTCAGGACGGGGGCTTCACTTGAGCCTCTCACTGGGGAATCTTTGGAAGGTCTGTAACTGTATGCATGAATCATCGTGTGTCTGCATTTTCGGTGTGCATTCTGGGGTGCATTTCGGTGCATTCTACCTGGATGGGGTCTGCACAAGGATCCTTAAATAAATACCAAAGTAAAACCCTTTTTTACCCTCTAACTGTGTTTGGCTTTTAATTTTAAGACCAGGGAAAGGCAACGGAGGGACTACAGAATAGAACAGAGAATGGAACTGAAGAACTAAAAAAAGACAGGTCTTATAGAGTGGTATTGCCATTTCTTTTGTTTTTCTTGCTTTTGTATGAGCCTGAAAATGTTACAGGATAGACAAACAGATGACCATGGAGATGAATGACTCCTCAAGTATAAAGGGAGTTTAGACTGTAAATGCATTTTTAAGAGTGGATTTAGCTGTGAAAGAAGCAGCTTGGGAAGGTCCTACAGTGCTGTAACCCCATTAGTCACAGTGGAAGAGGTAAAAGGGCTTGTTAAAAAAATAAATGGATGTGGAAAAGGGCTGACAGAAGGGTGAAAGCAGCAGCTGCACCCTGGAGGGAATGGGCAAACTGGAGAAATAGGTTGCCAAAGAGAGAAGGCAATTTTTGTTGTGACTGTCCACCGTCTGAACTCCCCCTCTTCTTATCCGTATTAGCTCAATGTCGTGTTGACCCTCCCTCTAGCAAGCAGAGGGAGGGGAGGAGACTTCCACACTTGTCAGTATTGGTTCTTCAGTCAGATGAGGAGGATGCACTGATATGACACTGGTTATTTTATTAGTATTTGGGTCAAAATAAAATCTGGCAGCAAAGCTTTTCTGAAACCGGGTGAGTACTCCTCTTTTCTGTGATCTTGTAGTACAGAGTCTGCGAGGAACCTAGAGTAGTTTGTCTCTCTTAACACTACTATATGGTGCACTACAGAAAAACTATTCCTAATTCTGGTGGAAATGAAAGCAGAGAAGCTTCACTTCCTCACTCCCTAACCTGAGTGAAGACTCACTGAGTGCACTAGTTCTGTAGTTTTGTTACCTTCTGATCTATTAATAAAGTGAGTTAACTTTTTCCACCTTAAAATGCTTGCAATCACACCCTTCTCCTCTCCACTATCTAACATAGACCTCCAGGGTACTGGATTCTTATGGCCAAGTAAGTTTTACTGAAATTCTGTGCCAGTGCATGACAGCTCCCGTGTCTTCTTCCTGCTGCATGAAAAAAGAAATAGTGACTTTAAATATGAAAGTTAATCAAGTCTTCTTTTACTCCAAGTGGCTGTTCTTTCAAGCTAATTAAAATAATTCAGATGACTGAAGAGTCATTTTAATTGACTTAGGATTGCAGTTCAGAGAAAAAAAATTCCTAGTGGAAAGACTCTTTGGGGTTAAGCCAGCATCATAGCATGCAAGAGAGTTGAATTCAGCTGTTACCATGTTATGGATTCACATCATCACCTTTCTTCTAAATATCAGTTTTGAATGGTCCAATCTCCCACTTTGTTTTGTGCATTAAAGTGAAATAGGCTCTTACACTCAGAGGGTTCCTGTAGGTTTAGGAATCCATCCCTGAGGCTGAAATTCTGGACTTTGTAAGGTAACCTGCAGGGCTTGTTGCCAAGGACCTGGTCTTACCTGAGCTCTTGTCCCCTACCTCTCCATGCCTGCCACTCCTTTGTGCCAGCACTGGTGTGTATGTAGCCACATGCTCATGTGATGAGAAGCATGACTCAAATGAAGATGTAGGTAGGTAGGTAGATGTACAGAGCATTTTCTAGACACATCATTGCCTTAACTAAGCTCAGTGGAAAACATTATACTAACACAGGGAAGGGGAGATAAAGCTTACCTGGGGTTGGACCCATTTGGAGAGTAGGTGGGATCACACCTTTGGCAATGTCTGCAGCAGAGATTGACTTAGAGCAATTAGGGGACTTCAAAACGGAGTTACTGCTTGCTAAGGAGACACCCAGGCTTCTAGGGAGTTCCCCTGGTAACTGGTCCTATTCTCACACATGTAGATTTCCTTTCAGCCCTCGATCATCTAGAGTCAGAGTTATTTGGTTTGGTTTTTCATTCCACAAGATACAGGGATTTCCTCCATAATGTTTTTTTCATGAGCTGTTTACATGTGTTTGCCACTTAATTTCCTCCAGGTGGGATGTAGAATTGAGGGTAATATGCTGATTTTAAAGCTCACACAGCTACGTTTATGTTCTCCATGACATGAACTTTATATTGCTTTATCTCATTTTTATGTTTACGTAATACACAAGTCTCTACTTCCTCTAGTGTCAAGGAGAATGAAGGTTTGCATTTTTATACACACAGACACAGTTTGTTTAAAGTGTCTCCTTTCTCCAGAATATTTGCATGCCTTTAAAAGTGGTTGCTGAATGTATCTGTAGCCTTCAGGTGATGGCAAAGCATGGCTTCATTGGGATGAACTGGAAATTCAGAATAACCCAAGATTATTATGTCCCAAAAAAGAGAAATCCATTGCAAAGTAACTTACTGCTGCTAGGCCAAGTCTGTATCCCACTGAAGTCAGTGATTTAACTGCAGCAGATGTAATCTTTGTCACAGATATGACCAGTTGTCATAGATAAAAAACTAGTTTCATGTGTAATTTTCAATAATGTGTTGCTCTGAAACTGTGTCGGAATTGGAGTATTACTCAAAGTATTGTCTGAAGTTGGGTTCTCTGAGAATGTTTCCAAGGATTCTTCTTTTTCTCTAAGTTTTGGGGTATAGGTGAATGAATTTTTAATATGTTTTTCTTATATCTGATTTTCAGGAGCCACAATCAATCAAGAAATTACCTACCTTGATTCACTCTGGATTAGTGGCTGTTTATGGCACAGTTGTTTTGAATCATATAGTTCTCTTTTTGGGAACAGATGATGGACAGTTACTGAAGGTAAGCTGAGTGTGGCAGTTCTTCCCTTCTGCACCAGCTGCTGCTGTGTTCAAGTGGGTAAATGTTTCCTGGTTTATTCAGTGTATTATAAACAAATATGACCCCCTGAATCTCTGGTTTTTGTTTGAGAAATAACTGCTGTATGGTCATTCGGAGAGCAGGATAACTTTCAAAAGCAATTATGTATCCTGCCTAAAATTCAAGTAAACATTTCATTAAAACACTAATGCCCACAGTATTAATTTACAGACTGTGGAGTTCTCAGTTATTTTGCCTTGTTTCCCTCCTTGCTTTGATTTTTCAGTAGAAATATTAAATACTGTTAGATTTTGGAAGTGTGTTTGTTTGTTTGTTAGCCTATCTGTGTGATGTGAATAGCTGTCCATTAGAGAGAAAAATCAAGATTCATTTTGCCTTAGCTTCTGAATAGGTGACCTACGCTAACTTAAATCCATTACTTGAAAGTGAAAGTCGTCTTATCTCATTATCAAACATTTCAACCATCCAGTCAAGTATCTTTTATGCTTTAATTTTTTCTGGGTTTTGCGAGAATGTGCATTTCCTGTCTACACTGCAAAGGATAACTCTCATTCTTCGTCTTTATTAAGCAGACATTTGGAGAGGAGTATAGTAGAGACCTTGAAAAGCTTTTGTCCATTTGATTTCATTTTGCTTTTGATAATGAAAAATGAAGTTGAAGTCTTCCATGTCTTCTTAACACAGCGGAGACTGTGAACACATCTCCCTTGTTTAGTCATGAAAAACCAATGTTGGTGTGTGTCGTGGTTTGACACTGACCAAACTCCAGGCACCCATGAGAGTCGCTCGCTCACCCTCCCCTACCACAGCTGGGCAAAAGCAGGGAAAAGAGGAAAGGGTTAACGGAGGCTTCATGGGTGAGATAAGGAGAGTGGGAGAAGTATTTCAAGGGCAAAACAGGCTCAACCTTAGTTGCTAAGTAAAATTTATTGCTAACAGAATCAGAGGAGGGTAATGAGAAGTAAAATAAGCCCTTAAAACACCTTCTCTCCCACCCCCCCCAGGCCCTCCCTCCTTCCCACTGACAACACAGGGAGGCAGGGCAGGGGGGTTTTGGTCAGTCCATCACCAGGATTTTTGCCCACTGCTCTGGGAGAAGAGTCCTTCCCTGTGAGGCCGTGGGGTCCCTCCCACAGGAGACAGTTCTCCATGAACTTCCCGGCGTGGGTCCCCTCTCACGAGCAGCAGCCAAACCACACCTGCTGCAGCTTGAGTCCCTCCCACGGGCACACAGCCCTCCCAAAACTGCTGCTCCGTGGGTCTCTCCCCATGGGCACACAGCCCTCCCAAAACTGCTGCGGTGTGAGTCCCTCCCACGGGCACACAGCCCTCCCAAAACTGCTG
>VYXC01009569.1:1937190-1996147 GCA_013397175.1 Platysteira castanea | reverse complement strand
CCCCCCCCCCCAGCTTCCTCACACTCACCTCTTCAGTGTTTTTGTGAAAGCGATCTCTCTCTTTGCTCTCATTTTGGTGTGCCTAAACAGTGAACTTCATTAAGGTCCTCTCATGTAAGACACTCCCTTCTTTACTCCACTCCATTAATCCTTCTGAGAAATTTATGCATCCTTTTAAAATAAGGATGACCAGGACTCTCCAAGTGTTCCAGAAGAGATTTCAGCTGTATCTTGCTTAATGTTGTTTAATCAGTCTGTCCAGGAAGCACCTTAGTGTGTTCTGGGATCACAAATGTCTTTTTCATGACAGCATCACATTGATGGGCCACAATCATCCATGATCAAATAATGCCCCCAGGTCCTTCTCTTTCTTTGTTGTCTTTCCAACTGATGAGTTTCCAGTCTATAACACATATGGGTTTTGAGATTTTTATTGCTGTAGGTACATGTTCCTGTACTTCATGCTTTGAAATGTCATTCCATTTCAAGGTTATCCAAGTTTTCCTGTGTGATATTCTTATCTTCCTTTGCATGTTAATGTTCCCAACTCTGTATCATCAGCAGATGTCGACAGTGTAAACCTTCTTTTATGCCAATTTGCCAGTGATTAAAACCTTAAACAAAAGTGCCTATAAGATGGATTTTTGAGGAATTCCAGTAGTAGCCTTCTTTTAAAAGGTTACCCATTTCAGTTTGTTACCCATTGTGTTAACGTGATTTTGCTGAAAATCTGCTACTTTATGTTTGCAAAGATAGTTATTGGAAAAGAGTAGGTATTTATTCTGTAATGCGTTTTCTTCAAACTCTCTTTTGCTCCCTTTTTAGAAACCATGAGTGTTACAGTGCTAAGCTTTTCAGGCTCTTAGTTACCTTATAAAGAGATTGTGAGTAACTCTTATTACTCAGTAAATCCCCTGCTTATGAGGGGAACCACTGAAAGTTTCCGTCTGATTGAAACAGAAATAATTTACTCTTTTGGAGAAAAAATGAGTTACTATAATAGGAGTCCTGTTCAACACCCACATAATTTTTTACTGTTAAATACTTAATGTCATTAAATATTTGGTTTTGTGAAGAGAGACCTCTGAGTGAAACTTTAGGAAAAGAGGAAGACTTTTTTAGCCAGTATTTTAGTCAAAGTCCGTATGTGTCCACTAAAGCAATATATTCCATAATAATTTTGAGATCAATGAAATGTTTTCTACTTTTACAAGGAAATAAATTTTCTGTAAAATACACGCTCCAGTTTTATGTAACATTTACTAGCAATACTAGTACTTCATTTTAAGGACAGTGTGAATTAAAATCCAGTCCTTTAATGAAAAAATGTGTGCATCTCGTTGCAAGTGAAAACAAAATGAAACAAAATGTTTCTACTGTTCCTATTTCTACTCTTTCTTACAGTATATTAATTCTCCTTTTCACTTGCAAATATTCAAACTAGTTAGTCCTAGCATTGTGTGATTTCTCCTAATGTTTATAGGTTTTCTGTAGATGAATCAGATCTACCTGAATTATGCTGAAATACAATTCCAATACAAGGTATTGATGTTTTACATGCATTTCCATATGGAAACAACACAATACATTATCTAACATGACCAGACTTACTTTTGGATATAGTCAACATGTGGGACATCTGTGGACGTCATTCAGGTGTTGATATGTTGGAGAAAGAAGGAAGCCAAAACTTTCTCTGGAAGCATGTTCTCATTCTATGGGGAAATCAGTATGCTTTAGCAGGACAGAGAAGGCAGATGTGTTAGGATCTGTAGTTAACACAAGATTAGTGAAGCAGAGACTTAAGTAAATACAAATGAACCAGTATGCATAAGTGTTGTGTTATCATAGTGAAATAAGAGGAACTCAGTTCCAATTGTGTAGAGAAATCTTTAGTAGTATAAAGAACTGGTTTGCTGTGGAATATTAAAAAAAATCTTGACTCTGCTTTTCTCTGTACACATATCTATGCATGTCTGAAATCTGATCCAAGGGTTTAATATCTTATACCTGCATACTTGTATAGGATCCAGTTCACCTTTCCAACAAACCCAGACTTAGTTGTCTGAGTCTGTGTGTTAATTTTCAGAATCATGTGGTTCACAAATAATATTTATCTATTATATTCATTCAAAGTACTTGCAATCAATTTCAATTTTCTAAAAATAGAGGTATTATAGAATAATTTCATCTTTAGGTGAGTGGAATTATTTTACTCTTGGCCTGTGCAGGGCAATTTTGAGAATTTATGCTGAGGAGAATCAGATATGACTGCTTCCTGTGAAAATGACTGTTCTCCACAGCACACTGTTTGAGTGTTAAAGGTCAGCTTTTAGAGCAACAAAAGATGCATTTTTCCCTCACATAAAGACAAGCATGACCCTGGGTCCTGGGTGGCATTACTGATTTTGCTATTAAACTCTCAGATTCTTCATTGCAAATGAGGGAAACAGGTTCACTGCTTGTGTTCCTCAGGCAGTCAAAGAAAGCAAGTAACTTCTTCCTGAGACGGTTGTAAATATTCAGCTTGATAAACAATTTTCTTTTTAAATATTTCAATATTAGCATCATTGGAATGCATACCCTTACTCAGTGCAAAGTACTGCAACTGTGTTGCCTTGCATCTTTACTGTTACAATCCTCACCCTGTCAGAAACTGTAGAATGTCTTTCTTCTGTCTTTGTTGCCAGTGCGAGTTACCTACTCCTACGTATCTGAGAATATGGTTTATGCACCTCTGTTGATGACAGATCCCATTTTCTGTAGCTCTAAAACTGTGGTGCTAATGAACCTTTGTGATCTCAGTAGGGTGAAGAGACTGAAATTTGTCCTAGCTCAGGCAGTTTGAAATACATCAGGCATATATAGTCTCAATTTCTTACAGTATCATTGTCATCTGAATGTATTCAGATGCAAGGCCCCACCAGGTTCTTGTGCAGCAGGAACTCAGTTTCCTGAGTTAGACTACAAAGGAAGTGACCTTGTGCTTAACTGCATTCCGATTGCCAACATCTTGATCTGCAGAGAAGATGACTTTATGGTTTCTAAGGTTTGTGGAGTTATTTTGGGCATTTGGAATATGGTGGATATTTTTGTCGAAGATGTTATTCCTTCTGGAGAGAAAACACATTGTTTGTGAAATGTGTTTTTACAGTGAGCTCTTCATGAAAAAGGCCCATACTTTGGAACTGTGAACTCATTTCTGGTTTTTAGTGAAGGAATGGCTCATTAAGGCAGATGTCACTGTTCATATGATTGAAGCTATACATGCTTCTACATTTGGTAGAAAAGTAGGATTAAAACTATTAAATGTTACATTTATTTATAAATATTCAATCTTAGTATTAAAATACTAAGATATATTCAATTAGCACTTACTTGTCTTTAATTGCTAACTATATGAAATTACTTGGAGTTAATCTATGAATTGTTCATTAACTGTTGACAGCAGACAGCATTTTAAGGATTCACCTTTCAAACTCATTGATTGTCCATCTAATATGTATGCCTATGTTGTCTTTTTCTTATAGCATGTTTTTAATATGTGTAATCTTTGTAGTACTTATCTATCCTAGTGTTTCCTCATTCTTCCTTAATTTTCTGTTGCACAGTTTGTTTCCCACAATTTGGCATCTCTAACATTTGTATTTACTTTGAGCTATCCTAATTCTGAAATGGATTTTACGCTTGAAGACAGAGAAATCTATTTTGAACCTTTTCAAATCTGGTGTTTTTAACCAGATGCACTGACAAAAAAGGGAAGGATTACCATTGATATCAGTGAATGACAAAGGAGATTAGGGAAGAGGATGCATCTCCTCAACTATGCATATTTGTAGTATAGCTCTACATTTGAGCTTCACTCCTATCTCTTCTTACACCCTCTGGAGAGAACAAGCGGTTTCTATAGTGTGGTTCATGTCATTTTTGTATGAATGTCTGAAACAGGGTAGGGAAACTGTACCCTAAAGGACATATTTCTGCCCAAAGAGTGTAGAGGGTGGTTGGGGGGCAGCAGGGGGATCAGATCTAGGGCTGTACAATGAAGCAGTCAAGTGGGGGATGATGAATTCCATCCCAGGCTACCAATTCCACTGTTACTGGCCAAGCATCTGATGTTTGAGTCCCATTGACTTAATCAAGACCCTCGAGCATATATCAATGCATTGTAATTTATTTTGATAAGCAGAAGATTTTACTGATTGTTTTCCTGAAGCTTTTTGCAGTTATAACCATATTCCTGTAAAAAAGTCAATAGTGTTCCTGTAAAAAATCAATCACTTTGAATAAGTTGAAGTGCAGTGTCTGAAGTCAAAGGCACGATAAGGAGGCTAGTATAATTTTATGTATACTTTTAGGTGCACATTAAAAGAAAATTGTACACATTCAAACAGCATAAATGGTTGGTATAACATTTCACATGCACCTGATAAAGATCTGAAAATCCTGCTAAGTTTCCCTGCCAAATATCAGGTATGTACACCCAGTTTTATGTGTGTTTGTTTATTGTGACTTAAAATGTGTGATTTTGTTGCTTATTGCAGCTTGTCTTCTTTTGTCACCATGTTCCATGTATTAGTTCCTCTTATCCCAACAATTGACAAATATCTTGGAAATCTCAGTAAGTGGAACGTGTGAATTAGATAGATGTTCTCTTCCTCTCCTATGAATTGTATCCTGAAGCTATACTTCATGATGTTAAGTCAAAAACTCAAATATTCACTATGCTGACGAAGGCGATGTTTCCATTGTATCACTGTATCAGCTCTTTCAATCTTTCCAGTAACAATATATCAAGTGCAGTATGGAAGTTGTGAGCTTTGTAACAAGTTAGAAAACATTCACTGGGACACATATGCTAACACAAATTTTTAAGTGCTTGATATTAGTCTTTACTCTGTATCTGTTCACAGCACACACAGCCTTGAATATTTGATTATCAACTATTGTGACTGGCCACTTAATCTGCACGCTATTGTTTCTGATTTCCTGATTGAATACACTAATGTAATCATATTTGTAAAGCAGTCTCAGCCAGAAACAAAGGGTAATTCATTACAATATAAGTTCTGTTCCATAATTAAGTGCTCTTTGGTTATGGATGCAAACGATCTCTCTCTGTGAAGATTTGTACATTCTTACTTAAATATTTTTAAAGGAATATAATAGCATATAACACTTACAGCAAAATTCTAGTTTTAAAATCCAAAAATTATTGAAGAGTGCTTGCTAACATACTGTACAGATCCATTTAATTTCTGGAAGTAACCAATGCTGTTACTTTCAGAACTCTTTCTATATTGCTTCTTCACCTGGGAGAGTCACTTTGCTTTGAGAGTTTACCTAGTGAATTGTCTGCTTCCACCACAGAAATTTTTGTTTTGTGCATTTCATAGTTTGTCGTTTTCTGTAAAGACAAGGTGATGACTTAGCAAGTATAACAAAAACCCCCTGTTGTATTCTTGTTTTTATTGTTTTATAGGTTGTTGTGACTGCAAATGTAAGCAAAATCCTAACTTTCTGTATGATAAAAATTGTAACAGCTGTTGAAATAGTTTATGAAAACGTAGTGCTGAAAAACTCATCCTGTTTCTGCAATCTAACCACTCTGATGATAACTGATAACGGTATGTTTTACTATTACATGTATTTAATGCTTACTCACTGTCCTTTAATACTGGGGAGTACTATATAAATACTGGCCTAATGAGTGTGAAAGTACATAATACTTTTTATTAAATGTCATTGAAGAAAAAAAGTTCATATTTTGTCGAGTGATTTGAGTATACTCACACTGTTCTTGGTGATTAAAGTTTTGTTAATATGGAATCCCTTACTAACACACATTACCCTGTGGCTGGAAGCAGCTTCTTCAGTTGACCCTGTGGCAGTGCAGTGCTTTAGCATTAGCAGAATATTTATTTACATGGTGCCATTAATAACTGTCTAAGGAAACTTAAGATAATTGCAATGACAATCAAGCTGGCTGCAGTAATGGAAGCAGTGTTAGTCTAGTGCTCTGCCTTGACAAATTACCCATCTTAACTCTTCTCTAATTGACAAACAGAATTTGTTTTTGCAAGAAACTGTACTGGCATAAATAAGAGGAGAATCTAATTATAAATGTCTGTACAGTAAATAATCTTAACATTTAATTAACTGTTTCAGCCTAACTGTGAGAAAGTTATTGTCCAATGTAGAGGATTAGCAGAAAAATACATGGTTTAGGGACAATTTGGTGGGTACTTCCTTTTGACTTGATTTCATTCCTCCTTCTGAATTATTGGTTGAATAATTTTGCAATAATTCTTACACTGCTTTGTCCACCAATGGTTGTCAGAGTTAGATACCTGAGCAGTTTGTATTGGATGTGTGATGCTTGTGATCTGGTTTGTGTATCTAATGGGCAGCTACAGGTTTTAGAATGAGATGGTAAATTACTGTCTAGACTTTTGATCTGTTTTTTAGGCTTTGGTCTCAAGAATCAGATCATAATCCTTCACAGTGGAGTCTTATTTGACTAACAGTAGGGAAACATCCCCCTTGCATTTCTTCAAGAGTCTGTGTAGAAGCACAAAGCTTTTTTAATAGAGATTTGGCTTGTAACTTCTTGAAGTTGCTTATGGTAGAATGAGAAAGAGTTTTAATCTAAACTAAAGAACAGAGAGCAAACACAAGGGATACCACATGTTTTTAAGTGACTTGAAGAGGAAACAGAAAATTCAGATAAATTCCTTGCCTCTATCTCTTCTTTGATAATATAGCCCAAAGGACATGGAATACTATGCATGAATCTGATTCTCTTATAAAACCTTTGTGTAGGAAGAGCAATGAAATGTTACAAAGTATTTTCAAGGACCTGTTGTTCTGAAGAGCTCAGTGCTATGAAGAGCTCTCTCTCTCAGGGACTGTTGCCCCTGAAGGAGGTTCCTTGGAATATTTTGATCTCAGGAGGCTGTATGGGGAAAACTCCTCCAGCATCATAGAAGTGTTGTGTCAAGTTCCAGTCCAGCACTGGGAATTGAGAAGGAAACACTGTCACTAGAAGGTGACAGCTGGAGTGATATCCATGAGTATTTTGATCGATTAAGCTGTCTTTAGTAAACTACTAGTGGATTTTTAAGAGGGAAATGTCCTTTATTGACCCAGTCCCAAAAGCCATGTTTTCTTGTCATTATGAAGTATATTGTTGGGTTCTCTGTCTTCACAGACTAAAGCTTTCTCTTAACTCCGTTAGCAAGTTTTCAGAGAACAGTGTTATGGAAGCCAGCTCACCTTGCCTGTGCTTTGTGCCAGAAATGAGCCCTTTGACAGGGTTAACCAGAAGGCTGTGAGGTTAGCTTGTGCGTGCCAGTGTTACTGCCACTCACCTGCTCCTATGAGCTGCCATGTCTTAGTGGATAATTCAAGTGTGAAGTAACATTGACTATTTGTGGTATCTCTTCTAAAGTGACCTCAGTTTCAGAGGATACGCTTACAAAACTCCCTTAGGTATCATTTCCTGGAAAAAACATTTTGAAAATACCTGCTACTCAGTGCAGTCTAATGCATTTGAAGAGCCCAGACCATACAAAAATAATAGGTTCCATTAATTCCAACACAGAACCAGGAAAGTGTATTTGACAGTGTTGTTTTTAAAGTACTTATACAACCTTAAAAGAAAAGACAAGCTCTGCCAGAAGGAGATAAATTCCTTACTTTTACTTACTACTCCTAGTAAAATACTAGGAGTATTTTACTTTTTCTGTAGCTCATGGCTTGAGACCTTTCTCATATACTGATGTGGGCAAGTGATTTAGGCAATTGTGTGTCGACATGTCAGATTTCTGCAGATAAGTAGATTTCTGGAGATGCAAATAGGTGCTTGATGAAGGATTTCAGAATGTCTGTCTGTACTCATCCACATCTTTAAACACTAAAATACCATTAGTCAGACACTTTGCTATCCATTTATTAAGATTTTTGATCATACAAATGGTCAGTCCCAAGGGCTGTTTCTAACAAACAGTTCAGGTGACTTTTGCAGTGAGCACCCAAGTGCCATGCTGCCATGTGGAGGTAGGAGATACCTCTGTTTTAACCACATAGATGTAGCCAAAGCTGGCTTTCATCTGAACAAGCCAGCCTGTGATAAAGACAAAAGTTTCTCTACCTTTGCAAGATAGATATACCTAAAATCTGTGTAACTTTCCTCGATTAAAAAGCTAGCTACTTTCTAGCATCGAGAAGTCAGAAAAGTCTGCAAACATGGGTTTCATTTGATCTCAGGCAGCCATTCATTTCACAGACTGCACATCTGCAGGCACACAGATGAAAGAGACCATGGCTTAAGTGGTATATATCTAATTCTACTGTTCGATGTGGTATTCTGCTCATAAGAGAAGATACTCTTTCATACCACAGCTGCCAGTGAATTGTTGGTATAGTAATTGCTAGCTGAAATAATGGCAAATTGACTCATGCAATCATAAAAGATTTAAATAGGATGAAAATTGCAACTGCATAGATTACAAAAGGAGACTCTGAAACCAAGTCTGTGAGACAGAAAGAGAGAGAAGTATGGTATGGTGGGGTCTCTTGTGTTAGAACAGTCTGTTGTGTTAGAAGACTTGAATTTGGGGTCTGGCTATACCACAGTACATATCACTGTGTGTTTTTTGAGAGATGATTTTATATCCTTGCTTCATGGTAGCGTTTCCTTATCTGTATCCTGACAATAACATTACTTTTATTTGTCACGCGGTGGTGGCATCAAGCTTAATTAATATGTGTGTATAAAGCCTTGGCATAACTCAGCTGAAGAGTGCTGTGGAAGGACAAAATTATTTTATTATTTTTAATAATAAAATTATTTTTATCAGTCAAAAGTGTGAGTGAATGTATGAGAGAAGGTGCATACCAAGTACAGAACGGGTAGTTTGAGTTTTCAACTCAAATTATTTTTAAACAGTTATTTCTTGTAATATCCAGCATATACCTAACATGTACATTTTTCCAGATTGTCTAGTTCTTGAAGCATCACTGTCCTCGAGCTCTTGGAATATCACACAAACATTTCAGTTGAAAAAGTAAGAGCCTGATTCTTGTTAAAATTCACTGGAGGGTTGATGTGTGTGTGTGGGAAAGTGACTAAAGTCATTCATCATTCTTTTTTTTTTGTATTTATCAAGGAACTACATTTCACTAAAGACAGGCAGATCCGTTTTCTTGGCCCACTTCCTCATCCTCCTCTTTTTTTTTTCCCCTTAAAAAGCTACTTCTTCTGATGACTCTCTTATTTAATGGGACACTGGAAGCTAACTGTAGGAGAGTCATTACAATGACTGAATTTATGACAAGTGCCTGAAGAGATAATAAAGGATGTCACAATGACATTAAAATCCTTCTTCTCCTTGGGTAGAAGGTGGGCCCTTGGTACTCAGTATAAGGCCTAGATTAGAGGAGTCAAGAGATTCTTTAAAATCACTTTGTGAAGCTGTTTTAAATTAGACCCAGATGCAATTTAAATATGGTCCACAGGTAACATGAATATAATTAAACCAGAGAGAAACATCTAATCTGCTAATAGGAATAATGAATACCTATTCTTCTGTACACATTCTTTTTCAGACTCTTTGTTGAGAGCTGGCAGAGGAAGCATTCATGCCCAGTACATGGCCTAACACCTTATGATAGGTGATTGTTAATATTTAGAAAGATCTGGCTAATATATGCTCTAGGTAACTACAGTGTTCCCATTCAGAATGCTCCTATGGAAAAAGGCTAATCCATAAGAACCTGGGATGAAATTGAACTCTTGCTTTTTTGGGAAGTGGCACATCACTTCCCTGTCCGTGGAGGAACGTGGGGAAGGAGCTGTCTTTCTCTAAATCAGAGCATTTCTCAGCATGTTTGGAGAGGGACTGTGCTGCTCTTGGCTCTCTTCCATATTGATAGAGGCATTGCAAAGCAAGATAGGGACAAACTAGTCTCCCAACAGGCATATTTTTGGTACAGGAAGGCTGCTAGCACTGCACACATGAAACAGAGGTTCAGACAAGCTGAAAAAACTGGTGGTGGTTTTCTGCCCTTTTATGGTTAAAAAGTACTACCTGGCCACTCATATACTGGAGTAAAATGTACATGAGTTTAAAAGTTTAAAAGTTACAATAAAATCTAACCCAAAGTGTTTCCTCTGCTTCCTGCTTTTTTAAAATTAATGACTCTCAGCATCTCAATACAGATTGTATTTCATACTGAATTGATGTGATATTCTCAGAATAAGTACAGCAGAACAATAGGCTTGGAGGGTAAATGGACTTTTATCCATTTCATTATGTGTTTGCATGGTTGTTCTCTTGGGTTTATGCTTTTTTCCTGTGACTTGAAATTTGACATTCATGACTGAATCTAGATTGAGTTCCTGTGTCTTACAAAAATTCTGTTTCTGTGTTACCAGCTGCTCACGGTGTATACACAAGGGTGAGTGTGCCAGCTGTGAATGGATACGTGTCTCTCCTGCCACCACCTGCCAGGTGAAGTTTGTTGGGGAAAACTGGAATCCCCTGTGATGCCTTTTCCTTGTATTTTTTACATCTGAGCAGCAATCTGTCTCTTTTTTATCCTGACATGGAGAAATGCTTATTTTTTTCCAGGATGATTGCAATGCAACTGCTTCCAAGGGGATCACCACTGCACAGAAAACAGAGGTTAGTTAGCGTTTTAAGATCAGTGTTATTAAGCCTCTTTGAATCGGGGGAGAAATTTATTTAAAATGAGAAGACTTTTCAGAAGTAATAGCGATATGGATGAGGAGGCAGTTGGCTACAAAGGAAGGTAATGCAGAATTTGGATTGATACTATTTTTTCTTAGGGCTCTGTTGGTGTTAAAAGGTACCAGCAAAAACTTGTGTTTCAGATACAGGCACTGAGACAGTGAACACTGCAACTGTCATGTGCCTACCACTAGATGCAGTATTTACAACATTGCTTTAAATGCCAAAGTCTCTGTATGCTGTATTTAGTCACTCCACAGGAGCCAGCATGCTGAGGGCTGGAACATGTAAACTGACCAACAACAACAAAAAAAAGGAGAACATTTCAGGCTTAATATCTTACCTAGACTTAAAAGCATGTTTGAGTTCTGCTGTCACAGACAGCTCTGAGAAACTAGGCTTCGGAGTCTCAAACCTCTTCCTTATTTTATGCAGCCAGATCACAGCTTCTCCTGAAACATAGCTGCCAGGGGAGCAGAAGGAAGGGGAGGATGTGCCACCCAGTTTCTGCATAACAGAGAAGTGGCTAGAGGATGAGTCCAGGAACTGAAATCCATGGGTGTTAGTAAATCTCTACTTCACACTTTCAGAAAAATTTTCCTTGTTTCAAGGCTATAGACAAAACTGGAGATGGATCCACACAAGCTGGATCACTGGGAAAGAAGAAGTGTCACTAGTGCTGCCAAAGTACCTGCTGAATCTGGTTACTGAATTCTCTATAGAATTTGTGTAGACTGTGTGTCTGCATACAATCTAAATGACTTGGCTCATAGGGCAGCCCTTTAACCTTCTGCTTCGTAGGTCAGCCCTTTAACCACGAGGTTATCCCTTCATTCTTTATGGAACCAAAATGTTTTTATTTTCTCATAAAACTGAGTGATCCTTTTATCAGTGGTTGCTTATGACATGCAGGTGTTAGGAAAGAAATGAGTAGTGGAGAGAAATTTGACTGATGAGTAAGTACATAGAGATTTGCTGCCTACACTTTTTGGTTTCTGCTTTTCTGTGAGTGATGCATCGTTGTTATAAATAGCGACTGTGTTCTTATCTCTAAATGTTTCATTAGAACTACCCAAACTTGTGCCTCTGAAGACAGGGATTACCTCTTATATTCAGCTGCTCAGCTGATGTTTCTTTAACAAAATCACAAAATACATCTTGTTTTTCACAGAGATGAGTGGGATTGTAATACTGATTGTACTTCTGAGCATTAATATTCTGGATTTGATCTGCATTTAAAGCATTATGTCTGGTGAAAGACGAGAGGAAATTCTTCTTTGCTCTGCTTCCAAATGCATTAATTTGACATTGGTAAATAGTTGGAATTGCCTGGGAGATGGCTTTCTTCCACATGCCTTATCTTGGAAAGACAGTGATGGACAAGGCAGCGAAAGCACCAGAGGCAGTGCAAAGGCAGATGTTTATTTAGAAGTGATTGATCCATTCAGAGAGCTTGAAATTGCATTTGAAATCCTGCTCTCCTTTGACTGCTTGTGCTTTAAGGAGAACATACTGGAGAGTGGAGAAAGAGGATTTGTGTTTTCCCACAACCCCAGCTGAGCATTTAGATTAATATACTTTTTTTCAGTGCCAGCCCCAGCCCTCCTCCTGACTCCAGCTGCTGGTTTCTATGCATGCACCTTCCCCCTCCCTGTGCCAGAGCAGCAGTTAGAGTGGCTGGATTGAGTACGCTTGGCTAGGGAACTGATTTGGCTGGAAATAACTGTTATCTTGCAGCAGGTTATTTTTCATCTGGGCCAGTTCCCCGGTCCAGTTCTTTGGGGCCCTGTGTTAGCAATGCAGGAGGGGCTATGCCAGAGAGGGACTCCCCAGGGTAGCAGACACTGCTTAACGGGGGCTGCTGCCAGGTATCTCTCCGAGACCTGCAGCCATGCTAACCACACCTCTGAGGATGTGGCTGCCACAGTTCACACAGCCCCAGGGAAGCGTTAGGCTGTCCAGGGGAGGGGGGAGGAGGCTGCAGCTCAAAAATATGGAACTCTATTGAAGCTGACAGGGCTGTGCTGATTTACATTACCTGAGGACCTGGTGCACGCTTTCTGTATGTCTCTTTGCATGTTTACGCTTCCATCACATGCGTCACAACTAGTGATTTTTATAAATATCCTTCTGCCTCTCTGCTGTGGCCTCTCTTGCTACTGGGCATTGCTCCCCCTGCCACGTAGCAACTGGAAGGTCAGTGGCTCTCTGGCACTGGGGAAACAAGCACTGCAGACCCCAGTGAGGACATTAGGCCCTTCCTGCTTTCAGTGAGGAAGTTCAGCATTTCTTTTGCTGCTAAGGCAAGTGTTGCAGAATATGGCAGTCAAGCTGGGTAGGAATTGGACTCTTCAGTGGCTGAGGCCATCTTACCCTAGTGCTGTGACTGCACTGACTTCATGAGGCCAAGGCAGGTTGCTGAGAGGGAGTCTGTGCTGTGTAGCCTCAGGCGTGATTTCAGAGGGGACTGAAATTTTTTAAGTGAACAATTCTTTCTGTGATTTCTTCATGGTATAAGAAAAGAAGCAAGGCAAGCTAACCTGAAGCACTCAGTGGTGTGTGGTGTCTGGCAGCGAGACCAGTGGGAGCCCTGGAGCACCGCAGCATCCCGCTGCACCCCTGAGCAAGGGATGCCTGGCATTTCCCTCATTAGGGTTCACAGCTCTGTTGCACTCTGGGGGATTTCCATGTGTTTGTGTGATACTGTGGTATTCTGGTGCTTCAGGGCTCCCTGGTGGTTACCAGTAAGAACCCAAAGCAATATTTTGTTCCTTTCTGTGCTATTTGGCTTCTGGATTTCTGTGAGGATATTGACTGTCCTTGGTGCACTGGAGATTAGACACAAGCAGAAGGACAGGATGCTGGTGAAGAAAAGAACTAGTGGTTTTCTGGCTTTTATCTCTTAGATTTCTGCTTCGGTTGTCCTGTCCCAAGGATTAAACTGATTTCCAGATCACCGTGGGAGTGAATTTTCCCCCTCAGGCTGTTTGTGAGGGATTTCCTTTGCCTTCCTCCATTATCCATATGAGAGGTCATCTTGGAGGCCCTTTTTGCAGGCCCCCTGGCCTCAGCCTTTGCACTCTCTGGCCTTTTCCTAAGGCACAAGTTGCAGCTTTCAATCAGTGGTGACAGATCCCTCATTTTCTCTGGAGTGCTCTGGCATTCAGTGAACCATGGTAGCATTTGGGGACAATGTGCCAGGACCTTTTTGAAATGGTCAGAGGGTGTGTTTGCAGAGGATGGCGTTGTGACCCTGATGGTCCCCTCAGGCTACCAGCCCGAAGTATTAGTGCTGTTTTGGGTACATGGTAAGATTAGTGGTAAGAAAAACCTGTGGGATGGACTTTCCTAGAGGCTTTGCACCAGCACCCTTAACAGGGTCAGGAAGACTGAACTGCCCAGTGGACATGTCCACAAGCGCACAGCAAAAATCAGGATAATCACAATGCTCTAAAAACTCAATTTAAACTACTAGTATTGGCAGTCTAAAGGTAAGCTAAAAATCGTTTGCCTGAGAAGGTCCCAAACAGTTTGTGGTTTCACATGCGTATTTTCCTGTTTTTTTGAATGTTTCAGTTTGTTGTCTGAAAGAGAGGTAGAGAGGAAACCGTCTGTGTGATTATAAAACTGGGGAAGCAGCAAAACTGTTTAAACATGAGATGCTGTCAAAAGTATCAAGAGAATACAGTAGGGAAAAAAATATCTCTTAGTAGTGTTAGTAAGTTAGAATAAGTAAATACAGTCGAAGAAAAGCACAATTTTTCTGCAAGACTGTGACAACATCAGAGCAAACTAGGGTTATTTTTAAATGCTGGAAAACTTCATAGTGTAAAAATGAGATACCAAAAAACTCCCCTGCAGTTGTTTTGTATCTTTAGTTCTATGTATGCCTTTGAAAAGGCTTTCTAGTAAAGCTAATTCTGGGGCGCTTTCTCAAATTTTTGTTCAAGGATTTGACCCTGCTTCCCCTTTTCAGGTCATGAAAGATGCCTTCATTTGTTCATCTGATCTCTCATAGTGACAGCACCATGGGTTTTGTCTTGCCGTGTTTTTTAGTTCTTCAGGGGTCACATGAAATGTATCATTTCAAGCTGGGTTTTTATTGTACCTACCTTCCAGCATGTCAGACTGTGATTCTTTTGGGCAACTTTGTTATGAGGTAAATTGAAATATAAAATACATAGGTAAAATATTTGGCTTGTAATGAAGTTGTGATTGACAGTACTTCCCAGGATTAAGTTTAACAGGATTTGAAATTATTAATAAAAATGTATCCCAGTGCCATAAAATCCGCATTCCTGAGTGGTTGTTGTTTTTACAGCTGTTGCCTAATCTGCCCAGCCTTTTCATAATCAGATCTTGTTTTGCTTTGTTTCCTAACAGCATATCAGCATTCAATCCATTGAACCTTTGTGGATTTCTACATTAGGCAAAAGTGAAATAACAGTCAAAGGAAAAAACTTTACACATGCATCAGGCATAAAACTGATACTGACTGGAATCACTGGCTGTGAACCAGACGTGTGAGTTAAACTGAAAAACAATACTATTTACTTTGCATGGTGAAAGTTATGTCCATTTTGCTCTAGCAATATGGTTGTGTGAATACTTGTCATGTACCTCTCCTCAGCAGAGCAGGTGATGCTCTGCACTCCTTTAGTTATACTTCCACTTTAAATTACCGAAGGGTGGAAATTAATTCGGTGTTTGAGTACAGTACCGCGGATGGATGGGTGATCAGTTCTCCCAGTAGCAGTAGGACAGTTTTGTGTGCATGGCTCTCTGTGCCTTCTATCAGGCACCAAGAGGTTAGGTCACAGGAAAGCCTCAGCTTTTGTTTGAGTCTCCTCTGCTTCAAAATATTCCTGATCTATTCTAGGATTCTGCTTGTATAGCACAGACACCATGCCAGGGAAGGAAATCTCTTGTGCAACAGCTCCTATTTTTCTCTGTTGATGATCACACAGTATAAGCCCCTAGATAATTAGGCATTCTTATTCTGAATCAGTTATTTTCAGGTGCAGCTGCAATGGCTGCCTGTGATTACAAAGCCCATTTTACATAACTAGCACTTGAAAAGGTAGTGTTCAATTTTTACTTCAACCATGAATTTTCAGGGGATCACAGAAAAAAAAAAGGAGAAAAGGAGGGAAAGGAAGTAGAAAGAGGAGGGAGTGAAAAAATGGGAGGAAAGAGAGAAAGAAAAAGAAGAAAGAAAAGGAAAATGAAGGTTCTCATTCTTGACTAGCTCATGGACCGTGCTGGTAGCACTGAGAAGTAAACAGCAAAATCACACACTGCATTACGTAGCCTCATCGCAGGGCCAATTATCTATACAGTTTTCTGTGATTATTGTGTCACATAGCAACTTCATTCAAAAGATGCCCTACTTTGTGTCTTCAACTCCTTGCTCTCTCTTTCCACCTCCATCTGGCAGCTCAGACAGAGATTCAGTTCTCTTTTCTCCTTATCACTTGCTGTAGCTTATAGGCTTCATGTAGTAACACCAGTGAGTGGTGTCTGTGTTTCAGTGTTTCTCTGTTTTCTTTCATCTCCAGCATTAAAGTTAGAAATGTGCTAAATGATACACAAATGACATTTGCTCTCCCACCAACACGTAAAGAGGCCAAAAGTATATGTATCCAGGCTAATGGGAAAAAATGTTCACCACCAATGACCCTGCATTATGTTTCTCTGCCATCATGTTCTAGAATTACACCAAATACCTCCTGGATCAGGTAAGTTTGTCTCCCTGTACCTTTTAAGTATTTATTCAAATGTAATTGCACTGAGCCAATATGAGCCTTCTTCCTTGGACAGACTGCAGCTGAAGCATACTTGGAAGACTGCTGTAACCTGTTGTGTTGGATGAATTAAAGCCTGTGAAGTGATTTAACAGATAGGGTCGTAGTCATAATAGCTGCAAGATGGATTCTGTAGACTTCTTCTGCCCACCTCAGGTCTCCTTTATAGCAGTCAAAAGTAGTCTATTCCTACTAAAGCTAAACCCAAAATATGGGTAGCACACTAAATTCTAACTCCAATTATCTTTGATTTCTTGATGCTAATGTAGCCTTCATCTGTGAAACAGTATAAAGTAGGAGTGGATTGGAAGTGAAGTGAAAATAATCATCACTGCAGTGATGTACACAGACTTGCTTTACAATATGATTCCCTAAAGCCAGAAGAGCCCTTTTCAAGCCTTTGCTGTGTTTTGTGGGAGACTCACAGATATGGTGAAAGACTTACAGGGTGGTTTTTAAGATATTCTCTGGCATAGCTTTCCACCTGCCCCTCTGCTTTCAC
The DNA here is from genome assembly GCA_013397175.1 of Platysteira castanea. NCBI lineage: Eukaryota > Metazoa > Chordata > Aves > Passeriformes > Platysteira > Platysteira castanea. Next base: position 1,979,087 of record VYXC01009569.1, on the reverse strand, counting down.
AGTTTTTACCTGCTTTCACGTTCAGAATCTGATACCTTGTTGAGTGAGGATTTGAGATAATGGGTTGGGCTGGCAGCTGCAGCAGCTGAGCAGCCAGGATGCATGCCCTCATCTCCAGGTGAGAGGCAGCTCAGGCAGCTGGAAATTAATAATACCTTCGTACTCCAACTCTGTTCAGCAGAGATTGTGAGCCAGAGCCCTCAGACACAAGCACCATTGTGTGCTGAGACAGATGGTCTGAACACTGCTGAGAATGTTTCCTGTGAGGTGCCTGGCACGATGGGTTTGTCCTGAAGAAGGCAAGAATTAAGAACAGGCTGGGGCTTAATGCCTTGGGGCAGTGAAATACCATGATGCTCTTTCTTCAAGACAGAATAATTAATCATGGTCTAGTTCTTTGGCTGCATAAATAAAAAACAAGGTGGAGAGTCCCTGGAAAGGAGTATATGTGTGTATGCAATTGTGATTTTGGGGCAGCAAAAATATTTACCATTACATTATGAGGAAGGGGTGGAAGTACACTGTATAGCTCAAATTATCTTGTTCTGCAGTTTGACTTTATTATGTTGTCTGCTACCAAAGCAAAATGCACATGAGTAGTTTATTCACAGCTGAAACCTTAAGGCAGGACATGTCTGTGGGCAAACAGATAATATCATCCTCCCTTCCTCCACACATTTTTGTTTTGGTTTGGTTTTTTGCAGTGGTGGTCGCAAAATTACTACAACTGGTAGAAATTTTAATGTGGTGGACAGTGTGATTATTTCAGATGACCAGAGATCAAACCTCACAGTAAGTCTGAATCTCCTTTATAATACCACATAGAGATCTCTTGATGCATTAGGTTTTGTTCCTAAGGTTTGATGAGATCTCAATGATTTCCAACCACTTGCAGGCACATGTCAGTCACCCTGCTGAAATAAATATGACCACTTACAGGACTACAGTTGCACACATTCTTAGTACAGAATCACAAATATACATAAGCTACTCTCTTGCATAATTCCCTGAGCTTTTTTTTGTGGTCTAGGGACTTGTTCCAGATCTGTCCTATTTGAGTCTCCTCGGTCTCCACATATGGGTGTGTTGGAGGAGGGGGTGCTTTACTTCCCTCTGGCTCTGTGCTGAAAGCCCAAATGGTGCCACTGCTTCAGCGAGGAGCAGCAGGCTGGAGCTGATGTTGGGATGAAACCCTTTCTCCAAGGCTGTGAGGAGGCAAGCACCTTGTTGACCCTTGCAGCACAGAGACCAGAACACAGCAGCATCACCCAGTGGAGTAAACAAGGACCCAATGCTACAATGACTGTAGCAACCCCCTCTCTCAGGAGTTAAATTGGAAAGAGCTAATGCCTAGGAGTGCTGGAGAGCTTGTCTTACTCGTCTCTTTTCACTTGCATTGAGGGCAAAGAAGGAAAACTCACTGTCACAATTCTTGTCTCACTGCAGGAAATAGTTACCTCAGCAGTGAGCAATCAGCCTTAAAGCAGCATGCAGACAAACGCGCTTAAAGGTAGACATGGGCTCAACACAGGAATTTTTCCAGGTGCTCTGCATGCAGCCCTGATCTCAAAGAATGGGTCTAGCATGTATCTCTGTGAAGTCAGGGAGACATTAAAATGAGTTTGAGTGCCTCTGTTTGTAATTGTACCCACTGTTGAGTATTTAATGACTGTTAGAGCTTTGCTATTGCATTTCTAGGTCTCTAGGTGTCCTGGAAATGCATCTGAGTATCATTATTTAACGCCAAGCCTGAGCCATGCAACAGAGGGTAAAGTTGTTGATATGATGTTAAAAGTGGATACTACCTTTATACCATGTGTCAAATTACACTATCACCCAGACCCAGTGTTCATTAACTACCAGCTGCACACTGAACTGGATCCTGATCTGGAATTAAAAATATATGTAAGTTTCAAAATAATAAACTATAGTACCTAATTTTAAATAGTGCTTGGGGATACTTTTTTTTTTCTGTATTTAGTGACTGATTATTATCTTGAATTTTTTCCCTCTAGAAAGAAAATGATAACTTGAATATTTCTAAAACGGAGGTAGAGGTTTATCTGTCATATATGGCTGGTGCACAGACCAAAAAGATATGGTTCAGTGTGCAAAATATTACCAAAAAGCCAGACCGTAGCACCATACTGTGCAAATTCAAAAGGGAAGGAACTGACAAGATTGACTTTTCCACAGTGAAAGTTTTTGTAAGTAGAATTCTCTTTTGTTGTAATTCAGCAGTGTTTGAATGTTTATACAAGTGTGCTAAAATGTATCATTAATGCTGTCATGGTACTTGGTAGTAGAGTTTTCTCCCTCATATCTCAGCATGCCTGCCTAGCTTAGGTACCACTGACAGAACTGAGTTCATTTTCTGTCTGGTTCCTGGGATGGTGTCAGAGGTAAGCTTTGCAGTCCAAGCTGAACTCACTGCTGCTGAGTTCCAGGAGACCAGTAGCTTGTCACACCTCTACCTGCAGAACAGACATCATTGGAACAGCATCACTGTCTCCAGGAGAACCCCTCATCTTAGATCTGTAAGCAATCTAATTCTCCAGTGTGGCCATGAGGAAAAGGATTGTGTTCTCCCTGTCACTTTTTCCTACTAAAGTAGGTAAGGATCTGTCTCAGGGATTACCACTGAGACAGAAGGCATTTCTGGATGAAAAAAGGGGTGCAATTCAGTGTGCACCGGGAAAGCTAAAATGCTTTGAGCATGTGGCACAAAGCCAGGCCAAAATATAAGGACATCAGTGTGGATGTCAAAGCTAAATTGCAGCTTAAGATATTTGCTCCATGAATAAGGTGAAGATATGAATTTTTTTGAGTGCTATCATCACCATTTATGAAGGAGAAAAATTATGCCAGACTCTTATTGCAGTGTGGGGTGGTATAAAACTGAAATAACTCTATTGACTTCAAGGCATATGGCTTATAGTAAAGATTAACAAAGCTATTCTTGAGTTTTTATCACTGTTAACTGATCCCCCATCTGTGGATCCTGCCGTCTGAGCCAGTTATGGCATGGAAAAGCCTTTCTGAGTTTGGTGTTGCATTTAAATATCAGTGTTGACTTGCTATATCACACGCTCATCCTGCAAACTTCATAGAAGTGACTGTCATAGAAAGGTCACCACTTCACCAAGGAAAATCAAATGCAATGGTTATCATGTAACATTGCACTTCCAGTACCTTAAAAAATTTTTTTCCAACATAAGAAAAATATAGAAGTAGCAAATCCTCACATGTTTTTTTAAACCTTATGACTAGATCATCATAGAAGAAGTAGGGCCACTGAAAAAAAGATAAGATGGGTATAAAAGATAAGTTTGGCTCAAGAATAAATGTATCTCTTGCCTTAGTTTTCCTTAAGAAAGAAGATATTGAATGTGGCTTCAAAGACAGAATGATCAGTCTGAATGGAGGTGTCAGAGTAGAAAATGCTATTCTTGTGACTGAAGCAAGATTCAGGCAGATCAAAGGGCTCAAGACAGCAGGAACATAGTCATTCCCATCATAGCACTGAGGGAGAACTAACACATGACACTGTAGGCTTAGTAGGAAAGATTTTAAATAAAACTGCAGTCAGGAGGACGTACTGTATGACTGGAGAGCAGCAAGTAAAAAACCAGTATTTTAAATTGAAAAAAACCCCAAACTCTAGGCAAATGGAGGCTTGCTGATTTAATCCTAGCTCTATGTAAAACTTCATAATGTATTTTGAATGACTCATGAAAGACCTGGAGGTAAGTGGAAATTGGGATAATTGTCAAATTCTCTTTAATGAAAGCAGATCATGCTAGATATCTTTATTTCCTAAGATGAGTGATTTCCTCAACAACAAAAAAGTGATAGATCACACTTACCTGGAAGTCATTCAGTAAACTACTTAATGCGGTGATTATGAGGACGCCAGGGGTTAGGAAAAACGAATGCTGCGTAAGGGGAGCTAATTCTGGGCAATGCTGATGTTCATACAGATATTCTTTAATATCACCACTGACTTGAACACAAAAATAAGGCATGCGCTAGTAACACTTGCTGATGACATAAAGCTCAGAGGCATTACCAGTCCAGAGAAGGTTTTATAATGTCATGCGGAAGAATGAAATTAATTTAGGAATAGGAATTGGGTTAATTCAGGTGTACCTTATATAGTCTGTGATTCATAAACAAGATAAAAGATAAGGAAAAAATGGAGCCACTAAATAGGAAGGTTATGGTGAAGAATAAAGATAATCTAAATATGAACAGACAATTAAGTGAATGCTTTGTCTCAGTTTTCAGTAAACAAGGATGAGTAACAGAAATTTCTGCTTTAGGAATTCTTCAGGTGGACATGACAAGTCTAGAAAAGTAGGTGTATTAGTAGGTGTAACAGGATGGTTAATATATTTAGCCACCAATGTATTTGAGCCTTGGAAAAGGCTAGTGGGATCCTAGGAAGCCTCAGACCAAAAGAACTTTGCATAGGATCTGTGAAAACATAGAAACATCAGAGAAAAAAGTAATATTTGATGAAGGAAATAGATCTGCTCTGTCTTCTGTTCTTTGTAGCCCCAGAAATACAAAAGCTGTGTCCTTGCAGCCCTGTGGGGTTTTTTTGCTTGCTTGTGCCTGTGTAGCTGTGATGTGACTATCCAGTTGGCAGCCTGCAGCTGCCCTGGCTGCTCACCTCCTGTGACAAGCCACTGATTGCAATCACCAGATCTCTGCCTTCCCTGCTGTAGCCCAAAATAATTTCAACTCAACCCTCCTTTTCAATTATCTCAAGCTCATTTCTATCCCTGCCACTTGGTGGTATTCTTTTTATGTGTCAAGACATATTTTTATGTCTAGCCTGTTTATAGTCTTAGCTACCCTTTATTTATGTGCTTTTGCAGTCCTCTTTGAGATCCTCCTTTCTGAAATTTCTTCTGCCATAATTATCAGTGGTGAATGCCTCAGTCTGGCATTTGGCAGACTTCAGTGCTTTCATGTATGCCTAAGAATTAATGCCTGTCCTGCCTCTGACAAGCCCACTGTTGGGGCATGTTGTACATGTATTGTAACATGTTTGTGTACATGTTGTACATGTATCATACGTTGCATTTTTTCTTAAGGATCTTCAGGAGCAACATCCTGCATAAAGAGGTTGAAACTTCTGCAAAGAAATAGGGAAGAGGGCTATAGGCCAGATGTCTATGAAAAATTCTGCTTCCCTTATTATGGGTCTTACCTTACTTTTCTGCTCAGCAGTGTAACACTGTGAGTGCAAACACGTCTTCCTCATTTCAAAATGCCAGAATGTTTAGCAGTGACTCTCAGTGCACGAGCCACTTGGCCAGCTGGAGGCCAGATCTTGCCTTTCATTTGAGGGCTCTACTTTGCAGAAAGAGCATGACAAAATTTGATGGTACATAAGGACCTCCAATTTTTTTCATCATTGCTCTGTTACCCTGCTTGAACATCAAGTACAATAAAAGTTGAGTTAATGTTGGTTCACATACATTTTGCTGAACCTCTACTGTCTTCCCAGTAATGTACCATCATCCTTATGTGCCTTAAATCCTTTTTTTAAAAATACATTAAATGTAATTTTAAGCACTGATATAATGCCTGTCCTCTATTAATGCATCCATTGCTTTTCTTCAGGTCAAATTAGGAAATTTTGAGCATGAAGTCAAACCAACATCATCACACATATATTTATATGTTCTTATTTTGCTGCCTATTGTGGTGGGTGTCATTATAGGTAAGTACAATAATGTATTTTCAGCTTTTGATTTGCTGAAGGGTGTGATCATGACGCACTTATATACTCACATGCCTGGAGCTGTCACAAACAGTCTGGTGATTTTACCCTGTTCCCAATAAGAGTGGACAAAGTTACCTGTTCTGGTGGTGAAGTCCGAATTATCAGACTGCAGCATGTTACAAGCACATTACAAGACAGTGTTTCTGTCTGTTCTGCTGGGATTACTCACTATCACTTCATGAAGCAAGCCATAGGACTGACATCCTTGTGTCACAACTTGGTCCCTTCCAGCTGTCAGAGCTCAGCTGCCCTCCTGTCCCTGGGGCAGATGTTCCTTAACAAACTGCTTATCGTCAGGCAGTGTTTGTGGTGTTTTTGCTCAGTCTCATTTGGATCATTCATGTATTTGTGGGTCATTACTGAAGGGACAGAGGTAAATAATTATCCCCTTCTCTTCCTGGTGCTCCCTTTTTTTTGAGTGTTTTTACTTGGTTATATATTTGATAAATTTCCATTTATTTTAATATGCATAGGGGTTTTTTCATTTGGTTGGTTCCTTTTTTTTTAAGGTTCATTTTAAAAAAGAAACGTATCTCATGCCTTTATTCTCTCTAAATAAGCCTTAGAAAAGTTAACGATTTGTAAGTGGATTTTCTGTTCAAAACAACTCCTTTTTCTGTTTAGTCAGTGCTACCTTAAGTAGGTTGCTATTAGTAGAAGTGGTTGTTAGAGTCTGTCTCTCACTCTGCAGGCTGTATATAGCAGGGTGTGCTGCACTTTCAAATAAAAGTTGGATTGACTTTTCAAGACCTTGTTAAAAGGAATGATTTTTATTAAAGATGGGGGTATAGATCCAGATAACCAGGGCTCACTCGCATGCTGACAACAGTAAAACACTACTTGTCCAAATGTACATTAATCTTTCTGTTTCTTGGTAATAAAATATGTTTTGTATAGGAGTTTTCTGTTCTGTGCTTTCTGTACTCAGAGTCTCTTTTTCTTCCTTTTTAGCGGCATTCGTAGTTACTAGATACAAATCCAAAGAGTTAACTCGTAAACAAAGTCAGCAACTTGAACTGCTGGAATATGAGATTCGTAAGGAAATACGTGAGGGTAGGTCTACAGCATATTTTCTGAACTGAAACTGTCAAGAAGCTCACATTATATAAACATTTTCATTTTGTAGCTGTTAGAATATTTTTGTGTTGTATCAGAGTTCCTGTTTAATATTGTATGCACTGCAGTAGCAGATAGCACTGAGCTAATAGGATTGCATGTAGTATTTCCTTCAACAAAAATGTCGATTGCTGCTTTCCAGCTTGTAAGAGCTTCAGCTATAAAAACAACCCCTCTTCCCGGGAAACTATTTTTTAAGGAATATCTACTGGGGCCAAGTTATAATTGTGAAGCTGATTTTGTGTCAACTAAACTAACTCTCTGGGTGGGGATGGGGGGTGCTTTTTCAGGATTTGCTGAACTGCAGATGGATGAATTAGATGTGGTGGATAGTTTTGGAACGGTTCCCTTCCTTGACTACAAGCACTTTGCTCTTAGAACTTTCTTCCCAGAGGTAAGTATTTAGAAGTCTTTCAGTTGTCAGTGCTGACTAACATTAAAAAAAGCTAGGAAGGTCAGGATCAAATAACTAAAGAAAATTATACACGGTAATTGCCTCACAATTGTCTCACAAGAAACTTTTCTTAAATCAAGAATTACCAAAGTACACTTAAAGCTGTGTATCTCTATATTTAGCCAAGCCTTTATGCTGTAGATAAAGCAACATTCTTGAATTTTCAAGGGTTGTGTGTGTATCCATTTCTTTTTGTTCAGCCTCACTGAGCTGCTTGTCTTTCAGGCCATCCTAACTAAGCTATAATTTATCCATTGCTCTTTTTGTTCCCATGCTTTCACTTCCAATGCTATAGCTAATTAGAGTAATGGTCAGGCTAGCTAACGTGCTAGCTAACATCATGACACTTCCTAATTAGAGTTGTGGGGTGAAGAAATGGCTCTAAGATGTGCTTTCTACGCCAAGGTACTGACAGAAATGGTAAGATGTTGATTTGAAGGGGTCCATCTCAAATGCTTAGAAATTACATAAGTACTTAAGTGTTTTCCAGTTTAGAGGCAGATATTTTCAGTGTTCATTGAAGCAGTTTGTGCCACTGCATCAGAGGACCAAAGAGGCCTTCTCTTGAAAGTTTTACTTATCTTACTAATTTTTTTTGCATGTGTGGCACATTATGATGCCAATAAGTGCCTTTGCCACAGCTTTCAATATTACATCATGATGTTAACGAGTGCTTACAAGCATTTATCTGATTGGCAGAAGCTGTGATCTCAACTGGTGATATTTTCCTGTATGACCGACACCAATAACTAGAAACTTGATTAGTTTAGGGCATAACTGGTATGTATGTGAATTATCTGCTAGGCTTCATGTGTTACTCATCACTGCTGCAGCCAAGTTTTGCACTCTTGTCTGCACACTGCTTCACTTTATTGCTATTTGTGTCCTAGTAAAAGCTCATTGTCATAAAGTTAAATACATGTGATAGTGCAGAATCGGGGCCTTTGGGTTTTGTACACCACCAAATACCAGATACTAAGGCAGAATAATATTTAGCAATTACATACACAAAATCCTTGTATACTTTGAGTCCAGTTCTCACACAAAGGACACTGGGAGTATCTCTGCTGGTACTACTGTAATGCCCCGGACACCTTAGGTTTTAACTTTTACATTTTTTAAATCCTGTACTGCCTAGTGTGTAACTCTGAAGTTTCTTGTGGCCTGTTAGCTGCTGTTCTCACGCTGGTTAGACATAACAAGCTATTCTAGGTTTGCTCTCCAAGGACACTGAGATTGTCTCGGGCTCCAAAATATGTAAACTAAGGCCTCTGAAGAGGAAGGCAAACTTGGGGTAGTTACATCTTTAACTGGGGTTGTAATTGGAGAATTGATCCTGATATGCAAGTGGACCAAACTTATAAAAGTGTGGAGAACCTGTGACCCGGCGTCCATCGTGGGTGTAGCCTTTGACTACCCAGGGTGTACCTCTGAAGGCCCTTCAAATAAATACCTACCTTTATTCCCTTATTCTTGTTTAGTCTCTGTTTTTAGGTGGCCTCCCTAGGCATCACCCCCAGCCTAATTTTTAGGGGGTGACCAGGTGGTTTGAAAGAAGTGGAAAGGAAATTTTACTTCCTGCATCTTTTTCCTTTCTGTTTTGTTGCCAGGCATATTAGCATTAAAATAACATTTTTATTCTTAAGAATATACCTTTTCCAATACTTTCCCTTGTCAAAACAGTAATAATCTGTAAAAGCTGACTCAGTGGAAATGCTGTGCTTTATACAAATAAAAAATTATGAAAAAAATGGCATAAGGATTGCCACTCTGCTGCATTCTGTAAAGTAGAAATGGGAAGGGCTCCTGTTTTGCCTTGGTGAGTCTCATACCACTGCACATCCCGGAAATTATTTCAGTTGAGTTCTGTCTCAGTTTGAAATACTTATCCCGGGAAGGTACACTTGCTACTGTTAGCTCTCTACAAACAAACGGTGTCAGGCAAGTTACTTAATGTGTTGTGTACCAATTTTTGCTGCTGAGTACTTATTGTTTACATTGCAGGAGTGTTCAACAGTGCCTTGTGCTGTTTGAATGTGGCAGAAAAGCAGTACTCCCCTAAACAAATATTATAGATGAACAGAAAAGCCATGGGGTATATCTGACAGCTGAGTGTCAGAAGGGTTGACAGAAGGGTCAAAGTGACAAACCACGACTTCCTTCACTAACTGCATGTGTTTGAATGACGTCCATACCGTGGAGCACTCTTTGCGCTCTCCAGTGTGATTGATAGGCTTTGTCTCATCTAATCTTAGATGTTTAAACATGGATATTGAAGCTGTTCACTGAGCATCTTCTGTAGTCAGTGCAGAGATGGGCAGCGCAAGAAAGCGATTCATCCCATTTGTCTGAGGCATCTGCCTTAGGATGGGACAAGTTGCTTAAAGAGGGAGTCTGATACCTAAAATTGAGTCATGGACCTCATCTTTGTTTTGAGAGTCTTGCTTCCCACTTCTTCAATTTTCCATATTTAATCTGGCTTAATAGCTTTTAATGCTTATAGGTGTTAACTGGGTATTATCTTGTTTAGTCAAATGTTCTAAATGTTCAGCCTGATTTTTGCTTTGCTTGTTAAATTTGTCTTTTTACTTCTGTTTTCCCTCAATTTCACACATTGTTTGGTGTAATGCTACCATGCTTGTTCCCTGTTCACGAACATTTTTAACCTTTAACATAGTTCTGGTTCTTCCACTCTGTGCGCGTGTGTGTATCTTTTATTGGTAGTTGGTGTTAGGGTTGCTGAAGAAGTTCTGGAAAATAGGAATAGCCAGTGGAGGAAGAGCAAGAAGAGTTTGGTAGGGTAGAAGAGAACAGGAGGAATGAGGAAAGGGAGGGATGAAAAATCAGATATGTAAATGAAAAATTAGATGTGAGACACCAGTGTGTGCTCACAGCCTAAGTCGGTCATACCCTGGGCTGCATCAAAAAGAAGCATGGTCAGCAGGCTGAGGGAGGTGATTCTCTCTCTCTGCCCCTGTGAGACCCCACCTGTAGTACTGCATCCAGCTCTGAGGTTCCCAGCACAAGAAAGACATGGACCTGTTAGAGCAAGTCCAGAGGAGGGTGATGAAAATGTTTGGAAGGTTGGAACACCTCTCCTATGAAGAATGTCTGAGCCAGCTGGGATTGTTCAGCCTTTAGAAAGGAAGGCAGCCTTTCAGTTCAAATCGGGCTTATAGGAAAGATGGAGACAGACTTTTTTCTAGGGCCTGGAGTGACAGGACAAGAGTTAATGGTTTTAAACTGAAAGAGGATAAATTTGAATTGGACATAAGGAAGAAATTTCTTATGATGAGGGTGATGAGACTGCAACAGGTTGTCCAGAGCAGTTGTAGGTGCCCCATCCCTGGAAATGTTCAATGCCACATTGGATGGGGATTTAAGTAACCTGGTCCAGTGGAAGATAACCCTACCCATGGTAGTGGGGTTGCAACTAGATGATCATTAAGGTCCCTTATAACCCAAACATTCTGTGATTCTGTAAGGAAACTAGGGGCTGCCAGCATCACAGATAAAGCAGGTTACAGTAAATGGTGTAGACTTGTTGCTCAGGAGGTGTTGACAAGGTGTTTGAGAACAGGGAGTTCCTTTTGTGTGAAAGATTTTGCTAGGACTGGATGTGTGGTGGCACCTGTGCCTCTATGGAGACTGACAGCGTGGGCCTTCTGCAGAATTCATTAGTGAATATTCATAAAGTGCCTTGAAATGAATGGAAGCAGATGAGATCAAGTGTCACTTGGTTAACAGCAGCCCTGTATACCAAAGGCTGTCACTGCCACCCAGGAAGGAGGCACCTGCAGCACCCCTTGCACACCAGCACATTTGCAGATGACAGTGATACACAGCTCTTCCTGGGGAGCATTGGTTGACTGTGCTAGTGCAGCTCAGCAGCATCAAATAACACACACAGAACATTGAAGTCAATACCAGGTCATTTTTAGAGTTCACTTTCCAGTGAGCTTTGGCAGCACCTTTGCAGAAGTTACCGTTTAGAGTTTTTATGTTGTATCTGCTCTAGAAGCCGGCATTTCCATTGTTTTATTTGAAGTAATATCAGGAACATGCTTGGCGTGTTAAACATACATGTGTTAGAAACTTTTTGGTGTACTTATGAATGATAAATATTCCCTTATATTTTAGTCAGGAGGCTTTGCATCCATCTTCAGTGAAGAAATGCCACAGGTAAGCTGATGTAGTGTGATATGCCTTAATTATTTTTTTTTTTCAAGAGTGATTGTATCCCTTCTCTCACTGTTGTCCTAGAACACATCAGCTTGCATTTTCAGTATGTTCCCGTTCCTCCATGAGGAGGGTTACATGGATTTATATGTAAAAAGAGTTTGAAGTGTAAGATGCTCTTATCCAATATGTACTATGACTTATTTTAAAAAAACAGAATCTCACATGAGAAATGATGGGCAAACTTAACTATTGGCATTTCTTTGTGTATAGGGCAGAAAATGTATGCTCTGCATGTGTATATTCTGTGTTGTACACAAAAACAAATGCATTTTTGGTAAAATCCTGAGAGCCCTTAAGTAAATGCAAAATTCCCACTGATTTGAATGAGGCCAGGATCTTATCCCATATGTTTCTTTCCATTTTTTCTGAGCATTAAGAATCCATCATAGCCAAACTACAGTTTGCTTATTTTTGTTTAACTATTCCAGAGCAGAGACCAAACGAGCAAGGATGAAAGCTTCAACATGTTGCATGCTTTAATTTGTAACAAGAACTTTCTTGTTACTCTCATTCACACCCTTGAAAAGCAGAAAAATTTCTCTGTGAAAGACAGGTATAGTATGATTATGCTTATCATCTTCAAGAAAAAGAATTAGCAGGAAAAAACAACGTGGATTGTAGCACACAAATGTATTTTCTACTTTTTGCAAAACAAGCTTGTGGTACTCTGGAGCATTTTTCCATCTCCATCTGCACACACTGAGGAAGAAAAAACATTGCCATTAAAACAAGCAATTAAAGAGAAATTGGAATATTTGTACATATAAACAAAGAGGCAAAGGAGCAGGAAAGCTCAGTTCAAAACTGTAAACATTTCCTGCAGTTAGATCAACAGTTCTACAGTTTAGAAATGTTCTGTCACTGAAGCAGGTGTTGTTCTGCAGAATTAATTTAGAGACACAAGTTCTGTGTTTAAAAAACAATCACAGCAGCAGATGGACTTGCATTTTTTATATTTTTTGTAGAGAACAGTGGACAGTTTATGTGCCTGAGGAGGGAGAACTTAGGATGTGAACAGCACTAGTGTGTTTCATTTATTGAAGATGACTGGGAAGAGAAATTCCAGAATTATAGCATTCTTGGTCTTTTTTTTTCCCCATAGGTGCTTGTTTGCATCCTTCTTGACTATTGCATTACAAACTAAGCTAGTTTATCTGACCCACATTTTGGAAGTGTTGACAAGGGACTTGATGGAGCAATCAAGCAATGTACAGCCTAAGCTCCTGCTCAGACGAACTGAATCTGTGGTAGAAAAATTGCTGACAAACTGGATGTCTGTCTGCCTTTCTGGGTTTCTCCGGGTACGTATACATCTTTTCACTACATAAGATACGCAGAGGATTTCTTTAATTTATTTTTTTCTATAGGAGCTGTTAGAGGGATCAGTTTAAAGCATCCAGTCTAGCATTTAACATTATGAGTGTGCACTCTTCTAGGGTGACTTAGCTGGCTGTCATCAGTGGAATGCAGGAAAAGAGCACATCTCCAAGCAGTGATTGTGTCATGTATTTGGCCAAGATTTGGGTAATTTTGTAATTCCAACATATCCTTTTCTCATATCAGACATTTCAGCCCAGTGAGATGTATTGTGGTCATACTAAAAGACTGATATACTTGTTAAAATGCAGCTGTACCCTTCTGTGCAAGCTGTTGGAAAGCTACCAAGAAATGGAGATTTAAGGAATACCATCCTTTGGAAAACTAAGCTTCTCTCCAAACTTTTCAACCTCCAAACAGTATTGCAGATTTCAAGAACTAAATTATTTCAAATGAAAACAAAATAAGCATTTTGTTTCATTTTAATGTTTGTTTATTTCAGTAACTTGATAGCACTTTGTTCTTGGTTTCAATGCTTGGTTACTCTTCCTGTCTCTCTTATCAGTGTGATGCTATCACATTGTTGGTATCACTCTCATCAGTGCTTGCATTAAAACAGCAGCAGAATTGTTTGGGGCTCAGCAGCTCACACCAGTTTCCTGGAACCAAGGAGAGTGCCAAGGAACTGTCAGAGAGATGTTCTCGATGTACCAGGCGTTTTTACAGAGCTGTGCTAGTGAGACGCCTTAGCCAGGCTGCAGGAGTGGTGTCATGTGGAAATAGAGATACATCCTTCCTTTCTCAGGTGCATTCCTGAGCTCTGGGGTATAGGCAGGAGAGGAAAGCCCCAGTTTCATTTCCTCTTTTGCTGATACACCGGGGTAGGTCCCATCAGCTTGCTCCCAAGACATTTTTCAGAGACAAAAAGGGGAGACACCAATTCAAAAGGAAACTAGTTGTTAGCTTGTTTTCTCACAGCACTGAAAATGGAAGAAGTAGCTGAAGTATGCATGTGAGCATGTGCATGTCTCACCCCCCACCCACTCTTTGGGAGAACTCGGAAGTGTCTGCCAGGTGGAGTAGGAGCAGCTTGTCTGTAGTGTGCTTGTGCACAGCAAGGGGCTGTGAGCTATCTTGCCACTCACTCCAGATGTCCCAGGCTATTTGCATGAGACTTTCTCACTGAAAAGCAAAAGATGGAGGTTAAACAAATAACTATATAAATCTGCTGGGAGGGATTTTCTTTTCTAATTGCAAGATAATGAGTTACTTAAAAGGAAATAACACCATTTGTTACACTTGATTTTTTCTAGTTATCCATGCTCATTTATTGATTACAAAAATAAACGTTTCTTGATTTGTTTCCTGTCTTAGGAGACAATTGGTGAACCTTTCTATTTGCTGGTGACAACCCTCAATCAGAGGATAAACAAAGGACCTGTAGATGCAATAACTTGCAAAGCCCTGTACACTCTTAACGAAGACTGGCTGCTGTGGCAAGTGTCTGAATTCAAAACAGTGGTATGTTTCCCAGCTTGTGTTCCCTCCAAGCACAGACAACTGTAATGTTTTCTCTGTTTCTAAGAAGCTAAAACAAGGCTCTTAAGACACTAAGGTAGTAGTTAAGTATCCAGATAGTAAAATTATTATTGCTGACGAAGTTTTGAAACACACTAAGAGTTTAACTAGGTGGTGTTTCACTGATACACATTTCACAAATAGCACTTACCCCTCACTTCACAGCATGCATTAATCACCAGAGTAGCTTTAATGAAGTCTCAGAGTATTAAAAAATCCTTCTTATTTTAAAGTACACTATAAAAATATAAGTGTCCTTAGAAGTCAAACTAAACTACACTTTACCAATGAATGAGAATGGAAGGCAGAGGTTTTGTTTTCCTATTGTGTTTACTTGTGGCTAATCTTCAGGCAGTAATTTGCTGTGGGTTTCCATATTATTAGCACCAAATCAGCTTCAAATTAGCATGGTTACAGCATGGTGGATTTTACTTAGTTGCTTGGTTAAAAACATGAAGTGTAGCTAAGCTTCTGAAATTTACCATAGATTTTTTGCCTTCCTCAAAGCAACTAAGAAGTGCTTCCTGTTTTCCAGTTACACCCAAACGTCTTTGAAAGCTGGAGTTTCCTTACTGATTGTCATTCTGACACTGAAATGAGGAGGGATAGCAGGATTATTGCACTTTGGAGCATGTAAAAATTGTGACTTTTAGAGTAGGAGGTCTGAAAAGGTTTTCAGAATAACCGGAGCACTCTTCTTCTCCAGAATTTCCAAGTGATTTTAGATCTGAGAACTTTAAAATCTGTATTTTCAGTCATTTTTGTAGCTTCCTTGCTTCTTAGTTCCTGGCTTCCAGTCAGAGTTACCTAACATAATGAGGAGTACGAGAAGTGCTACTGAACAGTGGGCTTCACACCTTGGGAGCAGAAACTGCCAGACTGCAATGGCCAAGGCAGGGACAGTGCAAGTGCTGGTGGCTTTGGAGGAGAATTCAGTCTTTTTCAGAGCCCATATGCTGAGTCTCTGGTAGGGCAGAAGTTTCCAGGTCTGCCCATCTTCTATTTTGAAGCAAGAACCTGGACGTACTAAGATGCCGTATGCTGGAGTAGACTACATGACCCTGAAAAGCTTGGCTGGTCAGCAGTCCATTGGACTTATCTCACTGGGCCACATAGGAAACTCGCTGAAATGGCAACATTGCTGTGCATCATTTCTGAATTGTCATTCTCTACAGAAAACTTCAAATTGATAAAGTAGTAGTCAAATCTTCTTCTTACTAAGCGGTAGTTAGAGGCTGCATTTGAAGGTGCTTCAAGCTAAGTTACCAGAATGTGCATTTGGAAAGAAAGTTTATGACTAAAAATCAAATGCGTAATCCAAGTTCCTTGATTTCCTTGTTTGCGTGCTGCATTCTGGCATGTATTTGAGATCCAGAGTAAATTTAAATATATTGCTATATGTATCCATAAGATACAAAACGCGGTAGGGATGCAGAGCAACAATTTTCAAGCAAGCTCAATATGCCCGTTACTAGTAGACTGCACAGAAACATCTGGTCCTGTGGAATTAATTGACATTTCTAATTTATAGCACACATTCAAATTGAGAGCCCCTTGGGGGAGATAGCTGATTCTGAAACTGCTGAACAACCTTAAATACTTTTTCTAGAGCTACTTCTATGCATGCAGTCACTGATAGGGTCTTGTAGTCAGACTGCAGTGAAGAGGAAAAAAGGTAAGTGGTCTGAAGGACTTGCTATCACTGGGGAACACTGTCTGCAGATGGATGAGGAAGTGGAAGCCCACAGCCCTTCTTGAACCTTGTTTGCTGCCTGTGTACTTTGTATTCCTGCTTTTGAATAGGAGCTAAAGATACAGCTAGAGGGTTAATATAGGTCAGCTTTCCCCGTTAGGGTGCAGCGTTCCTTGGACTTAGCTGAGAAGTGCTGAATGTTCCCTTTAAAACCATCACAAAATGAGAGAGGAATTCTGCAGTAAGATTGCAGAGATGAAGTTCAAGGACTGTCGTTCTGGCTGGACTGGGAAACCGTTTTGTTCGGTGGTTTATCTGAGATTTACACTGTGCTGTGAAAGAGACTTAGGTGGGGTGGTGAGGTTTTCTGGGCTGGGGAAGCGAGCCAGCTGTGCACATTTTCCCTTCAAAAATAGCATTTAACAGGAAGCTAAAGAAAAAGTAATCAGTTTTCTTCTCTCAGTAACACCACTTCACACGCACTACATTGACATGCAGGACCTATGAGCTTACAGACAGGGAACCAATTGTTTTCTCCTTACTGTGGAAGAACATTTCTGCCTAAAGGATTGCAGGTTTTGTTTTCTAAATGGAATAATTTCTGATCTGAGTTTCCAAGGGCATTTGCACAGTTGCTCACTGCAGTTACATTCTGAGGCTTGCAGTATTTTGTTGGTATTTTGTTTTGCCCCCTTTCCCAGCCCTACAGCAGCAGTACATTTAAATCTACCTATTCAGAGCACAGCATAAAAATACAGCCAAAAAGAGCTTGATATAGAGATGGTGAAGCAAATCTGCAGATACTTGGTGTCTGGATTTTTTTAAGCTGTGTAGGCACTTGAAGATGCAGTGATACATCTGGTAGGGAGTTCAATTCTCAAATCAGTAACAGGGCACAAACAAGGCTGTAGGTAGTCTCCATGAGATTTTCTCCTTTCAGGATTGGGAGTTCAGTTCCAAACCAGTAAAAGCAGGATAGAGACAGGCTCCTAAAAGTCAGGGTAAGCTCCACAGGTCAGCAGAGGTTTTTTAAAATTCAGGCCATTTGTAACCAGGGAAAAAGAGAACCAAGAAACATGTCGGGTTTGCATTGCGTTAGAGCTGATCCCTGGCAGGGCCCCATGCCTTTTTTGAAAAGTCCACAGACCTTGGATCACCCAGTGCCCTATTGTTAACCCTCTCTGCTAGAAAGGGTGAGGTATTGAACAGAGATGGGCTGCTGAAGTACATACTCAAGTGGAGGAATTGAGGGAAAGCTGCTTCTAAAAGCATTGGTCAAGTATGGGCTGAGAAGCTGTGCTCTTTTATGCTGTGCTTATATTTGAGTACTGAGAAATAAAGCTGCCTTGAAAGAGACTTGGATGTGTCATGGAGCTTTTTCTCAGGCTGAGGAAGCAAGCCTGCTTTCTCACAGGCAGACAAGCAGCTGCGCCCCTCGGCAGATAATTTGCTCAGTGACTGATGAAGAAGTGCACTCCACAGCTGAGTGTTAGCATTTCACTGAAGAGTTTCATTTGGAATAGAAAATGCCAGCCTGGAATGGGAGACATTCTCAGTGGTATATCTCCTGTGGGAAACCGGGGGAGACTTCTTGTGGTGGACTTGATGCTCTGGCATTCCTTTGAATAGTCACTGCTTATTTTTAAAAAGGCATTTGGGCTCTTGAGTTCCTTGCTGCAGTGTGTTTGTGTTTTTAGATGGGAAGAAATTATCTAATTCACCTGTTCAGCCGACTGCCTTTTAATGAAAGTGAAGCAAAACCATGTAGTGGAAGGTTGTTTAAAGTATTGAACTGCTTTATGAGTTAAAAGAAGGGTGTTAGAAAAAGTGGGAGGGCTGTAAGGGAGTAAAGCAGAGACAAGGAAACCAATTCCCTAATAAGACATCATGGTTGTGGTATTATTAGTCACACTTTGTGAGAGATAAGGAAGCTATTAAAAGCATGTGACATATGGGGATTTTTGTCAGCAGAAAAGAACACAGCAACCCTCACTACGAAGTGAGCAGTGCAGATGTTGGCTACAGGAGAGTCCTCTGGATTAGAGACAGATTGAGTGCCATACACTGCAGCATCAGCAGCACAACCCTTCCTTTGTGTGGTGCCCATCTCGCCTGAATTTAACTCCTGCTGCATTTTCTGTGCCGCTTGGCTAACTCTTCTGTAACTGTTCTATAACCTCCTCACAGCTAACTGTTCTGGCTGCTGCAGAAGGATCATGCAATCAATCTGATTTTTCCTGTTCATCGTATTTCATAGTCTGGGAGATGGGAGTAGTTTTAAGGCTGTTTTGTTACCTGGTACATCATGGTACTGACTCTTCATATAAACTGTCTTAACTTTCACCAATCGAAAGGGGGGTTTTGGGTTTTTTCTGTCTGTCTGATAAATGGAAATATGATTTGTTCAGATGCATAGCTGAGTAGATAACAGGGTAAGGAATAAGAGTCCTTGAATAGCCCGGATTATTGTTCTTTATTTCTAAGAAAATATGATACTATCTCTTCTTTATTAAACCACATCTAATCTATAATCCACTATGGTTATTAATAGCTTTGCTAAATAATTCATTTTGTGAAATTAATTTTCAAGAAAACTACAAATCTGAAAAGCTATCTGCAAACACTCTCTTCAAGTGCCATTATTTCTGTCACTGCATGGGTGAAAATACATTTTTTTTAAGTTTGTTCCTGTCTTGTAGCTAGGTTCCAAGCTAATTCCTATGCAAGTAGTTGCAGGTGCCACCTTCTCCTTAAGTAGCCTTTAATAATTCTTGCAATCCATGTTAAAACTTTTCTGAAGAGCACTGTGACGTAGTCTTGCTATCACTAATTTCAAGTGCATTAAGTCTCATCTCTAGATATTACTAGCTTGAACTGGGTCCTATAATTTTCTCCTGAACCTTTCTCTAAGTTAATAGTATTTTTGTTTCCTTTGCAAAGTGAGAGAGTTTAGGAAAAGGCTTGATGATATTTTCTTGTGACTTTCATGTATCCTCCTGTGATTTCTCTTATATATTTTCTGACCTCCAGAGCTGATCATAAAAGGGCTTTCATAATTTTACAATAACTTCTGTTTCTTTTTCTAGTTCTACACTTTGGGTCTGAATGCAGTGATTGTGACTGTCAACTTCTGATTAATGGGTTCTAAAGCCAGGGATTGTGCTGTCAGACAGGTTGAATCTGATTTATGAAAACTTCAGCTGCAGAGGGACAACTTAATAATAATTGGTTTTCCTAGCTCCCCATCAATTGCTTCATCACTTAAGATTAACTTCTACAGGAAATCAAATCATCTGGCTCTCATGGTTTAGAGACTTTTATGTGTTTAAATATCCCTTACCATCTGACCACTTCGAGTTGTAAAGTGTTCCTATTATCCTCATATTGTGAATACTTTCACTTAAGGAGTCCATACATGACTTGTATTCCACCTAGATGAGGGATGACTGCTCTCTTTTTACAGTCCTGTCAGCCTACAGCGAGTGGAGCAGGGATGAGAGGACTCTCATGTGCTGGTGACTGAAGAGGCACATTCCTGGGCAGCCTGTGTGAGAGTATGTGCTGAAAAGGAAAGGAAAAAGAGAAACAGACAGTTCCTCTTGATAGTCTGAAAGGAGTAGAAAATGAAGCAGGAGCAGGAACATGAATATTGCAGTGTAGGAATAATCTTAGAAGGAAAGGATCATTTAAAGGAAGGAACGCTTCCAAGGACAAAGAGCCAAATCAACATCAGTTAAACTGCGAGGAACTACTTCAGAAAGATCAGTTCAGAGACTGCAAGGGGCAAAGACTGATTAAAATGAGTTTTCCAAGGACAAAACACAGTTCCTGTCCACATTTTAATCCTACAAGACCATGACCTCAGGGCAGTCGTAGTCAAGGACAGGACTGCTGTCTGTTCAGTTGGTCTGTGGGCCTAACCAAGCATGACTCCCTCGTTGCTGTGCCAATATATTTTTTACTAATTTTCTGCATGAAATCCCAACCTGAGGCATGGTGTCCAGTCTGCTTCTCCTTCTGCAATTCCCACATATCCTTGTCTCCCATTCCGTCTGTTCTTTCCATGGACTCATTTTCCTCACAATTAAACATCTCAGTGTCCTGATCAAGTTATTCCCTGTTACTTTAGTTACATCCTAGTCTTTCTTAAATCCTGATCTTCATAGTTTTGCAACCCTGTTTTTAATGCTGTCTTTGCTTCTGTAGAAACAGTAAAGTTAGTTTATGTTGCATTGGACTACTTTTTTTCACCAGCAGCATGTTATAATTTCTGCTCTTGCTAGGTAGTAAGCAGAAAATACCATTCTACCACTATTAATAACTACCCGTTTTTCTAAGAAGAGAAAAAAGTTGTCCCTGCAACAGCTTGGACAGAAGTTCTTTCCTTCACATGACAGCAGAGAAAAAAAAATGGTTTACTCGCTTCCTGTTTTAATGATCAGTCCTTCACAGAGTCACACCTGCAGTCATCTCATTTCAGTCAGAAGACAAATATTATACCAGAATCGTTCAACAGCCAGAATGGTTTGAGTAAATTTATTTTCCTATGCCACTTGCAGTCAAGTGCTGGCACCTAAAACACTTACTTTAATTCTGTTCCAAGACATCTCCAGCAAAACATCTGTATCCATGTAGCTGGACAGTGATTTCACCACACAGAGCAGGCTGTGGCACTGGAAATATTTGCTATTATTGCTCAGCACTAGCAATTCTGTGCTCATCCCTTATTCCCTGCCTTCTAGCAATTAATCTGCCTGACCTGATCAAAAATATGACCTGACAAAAAACCCCATTCCCTGGAGATGGTGGCTCAGTGTCATTGGCACCTCCCTCCAGCCCGGGCTCAGCTCGTGTGCAGCCTAGCAGAGGAGTTGTGTCCCAGCCAAGAGTAGCTGTGAGCTGAAGGGCAGAGGTGCTGTAACCAGACGTGGGTGTTTGACCTGAAATAATAACTAACGGAGCACAGTGCACTTTTCTGTGCAGAGCTGTACCCCTTTGGATTCTGTTTGCTGCAACTTGCTCTCTCTTTTCACTGCTTCTGTAGCAGCCCTGTCTGTGCTGCCTCCAGAGACACGGCTGTACCCAGACAGACGCTGACACCTCCAGGGGAGGTGCACTTTCTGTGTGATATAAGGCACTCAGCATAATCTGCTGGTGTAAATATGCATTTTAACACTGCTTTCTATCCACTCAGAATCAATCATGCTTACCGTGACTACTTACTCAGCAACCGTATCTGATTTCTTGTTGCTTACAGTTTTGTTGTTAAGGCATTCATTTTACATAAAAGATCTGCTTTTCTTTGGAACATGCATTGTAATTCTTCCTTGTCTCTTGTTGTTTTTTGTTAATTTACTGAAATACATTTGCACAAAAGCAGATGACAAAATACACTTTTGGAAATATATAGCTATAGATATAGCTTTGATTTTTTTGAACAGGAAGAACTCTAAATGCTTCTTTGTGTAATTCCTTCAAATAATCTTTATTTGGAATAACTTTAATAATAAATATGCTGAAAATCTCTAGGGTGCTGAAAATCTGTCAGGAGTTTGTAGGTTTCCTATGCCAGGTGTTCCCTGTATGTCAGACTAACATGTGTTTCTTTCCCCAGACAGTGAACATTATCTTTGAAAAAATCCCAGAAAATGAGAGTGGGGATACCTGTCAAACTATTCAAGTTAATGTTCTGGACTGCGACACCATAGGCCAAGCCAAGGAGAAGAGCCTTCAGGCTTTCTTTAATAAGAATGGCTTTCTCTATGGTCTTCAGCTGGATGAAGTTGGTCTTGGTAAGAGAATGTCACTATGTTGTATTTTCATGGAGTTTACTGGTCTCTTGTGGAGTTTTTGTGGTAGGAATGCCTACCTTTGGCTTTGATTCTTTTTCGAGTTCATACAGAACGTAGCTTTTGTGAGGAATTCCGAGGCAAAATCTAGATCACTTATGTTACCAGTTAGAACACTGGAGCTATATCCGCTTCACTTCTGCAAGGACTTCAGCATTGCAGTTAACAAACAGATGTTATTTATTACACATATATAATTCCTATATTCCTTTTCTGGGGTAAGGTGGGTGGCCCGTCCGCTTAAGTACAGTTACATTTTGTTAGTGGCTAAGATGACCTATCATGATTATCAAGTATTTTAGTCCCTATCTACTATTCCTCCTACCTCACTTCCTTCCGTCCTACAGGCCTACATTGCCCTTGATCAGAAGAGCTTTCAAATAAAGCTTATTTATAGTCAGATTAGGTTTATATAATAGTTCGCCTGTGACTCACAAAGTCACCTACAATATCTACAGATGTAAATAAGGCTGTTCCAGCAGATGAGTCAAACCCCCTTTCCTTGTTGAGTTTTCAAGAGCCCAAGGTCAGATAAAAGTCTGTAGCTGCCACCACCATACCACTTCTCACATACTCCAGTAGGAATCCTAACAAATTCTATATTGTTGGCATTTGTCACCTCCTGGACTTGGTCCCTAAGATGTCGATACTTCCTCACCTTCTCAGACTCTGTGTTGGCAAGTGTTCACAATTTACTTCCATATCTGATGTCTATATCCCTTACAAGTGCCTGACAACCCTTCACAAGTACTGTCGCAGTCTTGTACAGATCATTTTAATGATCTCTTTGAAGTGGCTTGTGGAACCCTTCTTCTAGTCCCACTGTAACCTTAACAGCAGGGCACACTCGTGCAGCAGTGTAGTGATCAGGTGAAAGCACTTCCAAAAGCTCTGCCTTGACCAACACAAAGTGAAGCACCAAAACCTGCTGAAAGGGAAGCCACCCAGGCTGTCACCCCAGAACAGTGGATCAGAAGTGTGGAAGTGCAAAACCACTCTCATGTGACCTAGCACAAGGATAGAGAGAAACAGCTCAGTTGGGAGTCACTGGTCCAAAAATAATTAGGTGTTGCTTTTCTTTACAAATATCTGTGAGAATGCCGTTGGGATGTAATTGTTTTCTGTTGCTGTCCTACTGCAGAACTTGTGTCTGAGGAGCAGCAAAGAGAATTGTTAGATATTGATGGTTCCTCAGAGGTGATGGAGGATGGGATAAGGAAGCTAAATACCATTGGCCATTACGAGGTAAGCACAGAAGCCAGCCCAATGAGTTGAGAAGCTGTTTCTTCACAGCTCTTAAATGTGATCTGCACAGCAGAATCTCGATTGATCTTGAAGACATAGCTGAGTGTCATCAACAGAAAAAAAGAATTGTGTGGCACACAACGTTCTTGCCAATGAGTCATGTTTTCTGTTACTTTTCAGAGGTTTCCTTGTTGTAGGGTTGCTTGGTTCAAACACACCCTGTAAACTGATACTTCTGCCAAGCATTTCATTTAAAACAGAATCTGATTTCTAGCTATGAACATTGCCTGGGGTCTTTTTGAGTCTCTGCTGTTGAGATTTTGTTGCACCATGGGCAACTGTTTACCTCATCCCACCTCATATTTTGATTATCTGAACAGGCAGTATTGATACCTCTGAAATCTCATTGCAAGTCAGAATTAAAAGGATTGATGGTTTTTCACTCTCTTTACTTGATACCTCCTGTGTCAGCCTCCTTCCCATTTTCTCTCTGTTTCTGCTTCCATCTGCTATTGGCTCTTGTACCATAAGTCTTCCCCTCTGCTTCCCGTTGCACCTGTAAAGCCGTTGTTTGCAATGCTGCAATAATCTGTCCGTCATTGCAACAACATGCAAAACTGCAACTGGTGGCAGAGCCCTTCTGGGTGTAGCACACTGTGAAAGTGTAGCAAGCAGCATTGCTCCTCTAAGGAGTTTTCAGTGGCACCAGTCAAAATAGAGAGTGAGATGCTGGAGGAAAATGTGCAGCAGGTGATCGGCCTCAGGTGGTATGGAAGTTCACATGTGATGCTTACAAATAGATTTTGGATATGGAGGTTATCACGCTGAGTGCTGTTAGAGATCTTTCCTCACGCCTCATTGAATTTGAGAGTCTGGCTCTTAACATGTTCATAAATTTTTATTTACTTAGAAGTTTTGCTGCCGTAGGTCTGTGCTGTGCAATGCAGTGTGGTGCTGAGGAACCTGAGCCACCACGGAACATGTTGCTGTCTGCACGAGCAGATACAGCGCCATCCATAGAGAAACAAGGACTCCCAATAGGACTTTGTAGCCTGGGCAGAGGACAAGGCTGCTTAGATCTGAGACAAGCTTATTTGGAGTCACTTTACAGATTTCTGTAGGCATTTGTTGCTCTCCTCACCTCACGGGGGTCAGCAGTGAGCCCAGATGTCCTCAGTCACCATCCAGTGGCTTTTCCTGTGCCTGTCTTGAATCTTGTCTGTAGATGAACACGTGACCTCCTCCACTCCACTTGTAGGGATTTTGTACAAATTAGGACATTGTAGTGTTGCAGTTTGAGCCTCTGCAGCAAAGGTCAGCATAGATTTGAATCAGATTAGGTGTTTGAACTTCTGTCTAATACAGCAGTACCTGCCCTCTTTACCCCAGGCAGCTATTGCAGGTGCTCCCTGCTTTTACCCAGGAGCCCTTTGCACATCTGGAGCTCATGGCACGCCATGGCTCATGGGTGTCAGACCTCATGGCATGTAAGTCTTATCCACTGGTCTCTGTCATCCCTGGGTATCTTTGTCCCAGCCCTTGTTTTGTCTGAGGTTTCTGCAGGCAACGGTTTCTTGCAGATGCAAGTTAGGTAGGAGGCTCAGTTGTTTTTGCAAAGCTGTAACTACACTAATTATAGCTTAGCAGCTGCCTTATGGAAATTGTACTGCACGTCTCTTAGATATTTTAGTTCACATTTTTTGGCACTGACAAAATAATGTACGTTTTAGGCAAAAGCTCAGTGGCATTTTAGGCAGTGGCTTAGTGGCAAGTATTAACCATTAGCATATCTTGTTTATTTTCTTGTATGCATATTGATGCAAAAAGGATTGTAAAAGTGCCTAGATAGCAAGAAAAAGGAACATTGCATACACACTATGAGTGCAGTAACATTGCCCGAGAAATTCCAACTTACATTTCAACAAGGCCTCGAGTTTTGTGGCAAGCCTGAATTTTTCTTTCCATTTGCCAGCCTTAAATGCTAGAAGGTAACCAGATGTTTGAAACTGGGAAGTACCATCAAATCTTTTTAAGGCACTGGAGCATGAGGGTTGTGTTGTGAAGGTCCCAGAGTCACCAGTCAATCCTGGAAAAGCATTAGTTTCTACACTGATTTTTAAAATATGCAAGAGTGGTACATTTACTTTTTTGTGTAGTGTTTGTGAAGAGAAAAAAATCCACTGTACTGTTAGACTCTCATATGCCTCTGGCCTGTGTGCTACTTTTGCTCTAATTTTTGGTTCCTAGGAGAGTTACTGATATGTTTATTTATGAGGTCTGTACTATCGCTTCCATGAGAATAACCACAAGCCATGACAAGAGAGTTGCCAATTATCTTGACACCCTATTCCCCACACAAGAAGAGAGCTGGACAATCACTTTCAGAACTGCTGTCCAGTCGCAGATCTCCAGTTTCTCAACCGATATCAGTACTGCACGTTCCAGGAGCAAGCAGAGCCCCATAGAACAGATCTGAATCTGTGTGTGATCCTGGGAGCTCAATGACAAGAACCGGATTACAGTGAGGACAGGAGGCCTGGGGAACAGGAGGCATAGAGTCACACTACCACGCCTTCTGTTTTGCAAAGTAGCTGTATTCCATGTTGTGTGGATTGGAAGAGATCTCTCTTCTCCTTGTTTGTCCCCCTCAATAATGCATCTGACAAAGCAAAGATATTTTGAGGTGTCCATGGGAGCAGCACACCACAAAAAGTGATTCAGACAGCAAGATGCAAAATGAGGGAGGTTTTTGTAATGTTTTTTGGGATTTTTTTAATCGGATCACACTGAAAGAAGCAGCAAGTACGGCTGCTGCTGTCATGATAAAGAAGGGAAAGCATAGTCTACTCACTGCTAAAAGCGTAATTTGTCCCAAAAATAAAACCTAGAGTGTGGGCTTTGGTCACGGCTGCACTGCAGCAATGCCTCTGATTCCCAGAAGGAAGGACAGTGCTCCCTCTGGGCTCTGCCCGTCTCCCTCAGGACAGAAGCCAACACATTTCAGCACTGAGCTGCCCTCCTACTTCTTGGGGAGGGAATGGAGGCAGCATGTTGCCCACATCGCTCCAGGAGGGGGTGAGCTGCTGGGTAGCACTGTTCCTGTTTATCTATCTTCAGGGCCAAGTAGGAGGACTGTCTGGGTGTTTGTACCACCTCACAGGCTAGCCTTAGAGCATATTCCTATTTGTAGTGTGGTTTTCAAGTGTTCTGTGCTATCTAAAATAGTTCTGAAACTCTGTGTGATAGATGGAATCTCTGCAAAAAAGTCATACTTATAAAATAGATTGCATTTACTTTCCAGGAGCAAATGTAAGTGCAGATTTTTTGGCATGAGACACAGCTTTTGATAGAGTATCTTAATGTTTAAACTGGTTTTTCACACCAGGCTGGCTGCCAAGGTTTAAAAAACACTTAAATTATTTTGGCAGAGATCCCTTCCTAGAACTGGCCGGTTGTTTTTGTAATTATAGAGGCAAGTACACTAGCACTTGGCAAGACTCAGCATTTGATAGCAGAGCAGTGGTGTAGTTCTCAGTGGGAGCCATTTTTTAGTTACTCTTTGACAATAAAAGCATGGCTTGCCAGTTTGTTTTAAAGATAATGCGTAACATCCTGGCAGCACTATAAATTCAGGAAAGGAGGAGGTAGATTTTCCCTAGAAACCCCAAGATGGTAAGATAAGGATCTTGATCTTATGGTGTATAAATATTTGGCTCAGTTTGAAAATAGTTCTTGGGAGCACCAGGCTACACCCTCAAAATTGCCCCTCCATAGGACATGGATAGAGCAGACTGAGCTGAAATAAAGGGGACCAGAAGAGAATTCATCTTTGTGTGCACCTCCCTGCCTCACCTTTGCATAAGATCCTATTGCCCTGGAGCCAGAGAATTTAACCTGAGCAATCTATAGAAAGATGGGTGCAAGAAACAGCACAGAGCAGTACATGGAATTGGAAATGTCCGCATATGGGCGAATTGGAAAAGTCGAAGGAAGGGAAAGGTCTTCAAGACTGGTGCACTGGAAGAGGTGCCTTCCCAGCTGGTAACCAGCTGAGCAAGTGCAGCTACTGCCTGTGCCTGAAAGCCCAGCCCTGGCTGCCTGCCAAAAGCTGTGCACGCGGTGGGGAGAACAAAGTGGGCTGGGCTGCCCTGCACTGCCATGGGCTGAGGGACAGAGGAAATGAAACTCAGGCTTTTGCGAATTCTAAGCACTTTTGTTTCAGTGTGATGTGTTTGTTTTTGTTTCAGATTTCAAATGGAGCAACCATAAAAGTCTTCAAAAAGAAGGCAAATACCCGATCAGGTAACCAAGGGACTGCAACCTATTTTAACTTCTGTGAGGAATGGCTGGGAATGCAGAGAAGTGAGCTGTGACAGATTGTATCTTGGTCAATAGGAGGTCAGAGAAATTGGTACTTTGATATACCCAAGCCAAATGAAAAGCCCTGGCTCTGGGCCTCTGGCAGGCACGGTGAGCCTAAAAGGAGGAAGGGAGGCAAAGGAAAGAAGGGCAGAAGGGCAGACAGTCCTCAGCAAATGATTGCTTAGAGATACAGGCTCATAGGCAGGAAAGCAGGACAGGGAAGCCCAGATGACACAAAGTGCTGACTTGCTGAAACCAACGCAGGGAACACGCCTCTCCTGGGTGCCCAGAGCGGTGCATCACAGACATAGTGCTACTCTGTCTGGAGCCGGGAGTGATAAAAACCCCACTCTTTGGTAATTTTCCTGTTCTATTGACTGTGTTTCTGAAAGTTTTGACTTGGCTGTCTCAACAGCATGTTAGGAGGTATAGGGTGCTTACAGGGGGTCAGTTCATCTCACCCAGCCCTGGGATGCAGGTTGCTCCCACCCAGCTGGTGGATGAGGGCAGAACTTTCTGTAGCCCCTGTGAACAAACACACTCCTAACATGTGTTTCTTTATCATCAATGTTAGGAGAGACGTGCATCTCACTGGGGTGGCCTCTCCGTTAGCAAAAATGAGGTTGTCTGTTCCCAACCATTACATTCAAGCCTGTCCTCAGCCCATCTGCACTCAGCACTCTTAGAGACTTAAACCACTGCAATCATCTTACCTTGTCCTCCCTTCCAAGGAGCTGTGGTGGCTGCCAGCTTACCCCTGCAGCAGATAGGATGCTGTACCTTAGTGGTTCGAGCTACAGGTTGTCGCTAGGGAGGTGCACAGGGCCTGTGCATTTCTCAGAGGCTTCCCCCACACTGCAGGCAGGAAGGGATGACACTGACTCTGCTTGCTGGGCATCCTGGATGCACCCTGTTGCATGGCCCAGAGACCAGCAGAACTCACGAGCTTGTAGCCATGTGTTTCATTAATGGCTGTTTGCTCTCTGCTTTTGTTGTTTAGATGTGGACTACTCAGATGAACACTGTCATTTGGTGAGTTGAGTCATTACACTGCTAAGTGGTAGATTTAATACTGAGCTGTATTTGGATCTGTGTAATCTCTCTAATCTCTTCATGACAGATTTTACCAGACTCGGAAGCAAACAAAGATGCAAAGGGAGCAGGTCACAAAGGAAAGCAAAAGTTCAAAGTGAAAGAAATGTATCTCACAAAACTTCTATCAACCAAGGTAAACTGTAAAGGCTTTATTTTGGGGGAGGGCTGATATTGCTAGTCTGGCATAACAGAAACACAAATTAAACCAGGAATTGTGCAGACTTCCTGTGTGTAAATCAAATGTTAAATGAAAAGGTAGCATATAAAAATCACTGTGCTAACTATGGGGTATGACCATTTGCAAAGAGAGACACATTTCAGGTTTTCTAATGCTAGGGTTCTAAAATAGGGTTCTTACACATAGTATGTCCTCAGTAAGCACAACCTTTTTCTCAGGTTAAAGAAAAAAGGTTGTTATTTAGCTTATGGAAAGCGAGTTTTAACAGAGCTCCACAGAGTGAGAATGAACCCCTTTGGAATGACAGCTTTCAGTCAACAGTCTCCTCACTCTGTTCTAGAGTTTGCCCAGCTTAGAGACAACTTCTGAAGTCTGAGTTTCACAAAATACTGCCCATGAAATGAAATAATCTGTTAGGGTTTCAGATTAAGCATTCAAAATAACCAGATTAATTTTAAAAGCAAGGTCCTTAGGATTTATAATACAACTACCTAATTTATACAATGTGCATTCTGTAGGAATAAGTCCTGCTCACTCCCTCCAGTAACGTCATCTTGTTTCTGATTTACTCAAAATGGTTAGAAAACTCTGCAACAGCATATTGCATAAAATATTAATGGACACAACACTGAGAGCTGTGCAAGAGGCCTGAAGGGATGATCATTATAGCCTTCTTGCATTTAAAAATCTATCAATCATTATTTAATTAGGTTGTTGATAGCATCTGAAGTAATTTGGGACAGTCCCTAAAGTGAGAGTGAAGACTGGTCATTTCTCATTACCTGCGAAAACTAACATGAGCCCTCAGGAACTGCTGGAGTAAACCAGTAATGTCTTATGGTAGAAGACTGAGGTACAGAAAAAGGATCAGGCTCTTTAGAAACAGTCCTTTTAGAGGGCTTTATATTAATCATCTCCTTCTCCAAAGTAGGACACTGCCCTGAACAAGAGAGCTGTGATATCCTTCGCTGTGAAATTCCTCTCATGATAGGCTGTGCACTAAAGGAGATTGCATCGCACCATCTCTCTCTCTGCTCCCCTCTCTCCCATACACGCACACAGACACAGCTGCAGAGTTTACCACATGAAATGAACTGGCCAGTATTCATCAAGGCCCTGGGATATGCTTAAATCCTTCTTGTCAAGAGAAGATTGCTCTGAACTGAGCTTCAGAACAGATGTGAAGAAAAAAAGTACAAAACAGTGTTTTGCTTTGTTTGCCTCTACTTACGAATGCTCTGATTGTCAGTGAGTCCAACAGCAACCAAACCCTTCCTTTAGTGAGCCAAATATCTTACCTTTTGTATCGGAAATACCCAGTTTTCAGTTCTTCTCTCTAATATTAGTGCCTTATAGCACCCAAAGCTGTTATCCTAGAATTACAGCAAGTGCCAGAGCCACTTGACTGTGAAGTGTTGATGAGCACGTGTTGAGCACATGTCACAGATGGCACCTTGAAGACCAGTGCCCTAGGAAACTGGCTAAACTGCTTTTTCTCACCTCCATCTTACTTCCACAAATCTCACAAATTCCAAATGCCTTTAGCAACAGTGGCAACAGGATCCCAAGAGCTGATGGTGTCTTTATTAGCCCAAGTGGTTCTTCCCACCTATGAGTTATCAGAGAGTTCACCACAATTCTCCTGTCAGCAGAGAAACAGGACATGTGACATCTGGAAGGAGCTCACCGTGGTGTATTGTAGTCTCATTTTTGTTACTGTCTTGTTTGCCAATAACATATGGCCTTGATGTTTGCCACAAGCATATTGTAATTTCTGTGTGTGGTTGTCTTGGGGCACACTCAGTTCTTTGAGGTAAGATATCCTGTTCTTTTCTCATGTAATAATAACAAAATATTAACATTGTTACTTTTCAGGTTGCAATTCATTCAGTTGTTGAAAAGCTCTTCAGGAGCATTTGGAGTTTACCCAACAATAAAGCACCTGTTGCCATCAAGTACTTTTTTGACTTTTTGGATGCCCAGGCTGAGAGCAAAAAAATTACTGATCCTGATGTGGTCCACATATGGAAAACCAACAGGTATGCGCATGGGATATTTGCAGGGGTGCATGTGCTTTCTGAAAATGTAGTTGCAAAGATGGAATGTGTCACGTGTGTAAGAAGAATAAGATTTTGGCATATCTGGGAATAAGATGTGGTTTGGCTTTGTGGATAACAGTAACTTCAGTGTATTGATTCAGTACGACACCACCAGAGCTTCCAGGTCTGTGCAGTCTGCACACCAGCTTCACACTCTGAAAGAAGTAGCTGTTGATTGAGAGCGTTGTTTGAAGCTGGATGCCTGACAGATGTGTTTGCTCCGTAGCCTTTGTTCCCTGACCCCTTTTTTAACGTGAAGAAGCAGTCCAGGATTGTGCTTCGTCCCATGAGTGCAGTTGCAATTAAGAATCATTTTAAAGCAGTTGTGCTACTTGAGCGGTCGATTTTAAAGATGTTTGTTCTTTCTTTGTCTAGTCTTCCTCTTCGCTTCTGGGTGAACATACTGAAGAATCCCCAGTTTGTCTTTGATATTAAGAAGACTTCACACATAGATGGCTGTTTGTCTGTAATCGCACAAGCCTTCATGGATGCCTTTTCTCTCGCAGAACAGACACTGGGGAAGGTAACGCTGCCCCTCCAGTCTTCTGCTAGTATCTCAATAGTCTTTTTCAACTATATAATGATTAAGATGATGAAGTCCTGGATCTGCTGATACTGGGGGTAGAATTCTCAGGGATCTAATTAAGCTGGGTTTCCATTCCTCATTGTTCAGTCTCCTGAGACTTTGAAGAATTCACCAGTAGACAGATACAGCTACTGTACTTAAAATGCCTTATTTGTAGTTATCTGCTGCTTGTTTTCTCTGCAGTTCAGTTCTGCACAGTGTGTTCACACAATATGTGAAATTTACAATGTGGAAATTGTAAGATTTTAATGAAGTTTTAGTGTAGTTTTAAACAAGGGTCTTAGAAGTATTAACATTATTTGGTAAGTAGTCCCAATTTTGTCTGCCACACACCAGTGTGCAGAAAACTCACACAGTAAGCTAGTGGAAGCTGTAAGAGTACTGAAAGACCTCTGAAGTTTGAAACAGTTCCTTTCACATCTATTAGCTGCTCCCTTTTTATATGAAAATTTATTTGCTGGAGCAACAAGTTCAGAAATCTTACATTCAAAAACCCGTTAGTACAGTGTCCAGAACTCTGGGGATCAGAAATACTTAGTTTTTCCCCAGGGTATTTTCCTTTTCTTTGGACCAAAGCAGGAAGCATTTGTTCAGGCTCATACTACCAAGAAAAACAGGCTAGAAACATTTTAGCCTAAAAGAATTTATATAAAAATGGACTAATTTCCTATGTGATCTGATCCAACTGCTCATCTGTTAAAGGTAAATAGTAAATAAAGTGTTTATTTATCTTACTTCAGGAGTGAAGTATCATAAATTAAAGCTAATCACATCACTTCCTTGATGGAAAAACTACAAATGAGCATGGTTGTTAGGTTTCTGTGCTTAACATCCACTGTGAAGTATTGTTGAAACATCTCCAGTTAGCTGTTTGAAAAGGGGTGCTGAAACCTGATAAAGGTTTGCAATACAGTAAACATCTTGTGACCTTTTAGTACTAAAATGTATTTACTTTCATGATTTTGAGGCTTTTATCTTGAAACATCTTTTAGCCATTTAGAAAACAAACATTTAAATTATTTCACCACACACTGGGAACAGAGGTGACAAGCTATCACATGGTTGTGTCATTTATTGCCCAGAACTTAAACAGGAAACTACCAGCCCCCATTTTTACATTCTGAAAATAAGTTTTCCAGGTGGGGCTTTGGCTCCTATCACAAGCATCAGCACTTATTCCTCGAATGAGCCTAAAGCTCATGGGTAGGTCAGCGCTGACCTGGATTGTTGAAGTCCTGGAGTGAAAAAAAATCCCTTTGGCTGTTCATGTCTGGCAGTCAGCTCTCCATGCTCTCAAACCCCTGAGAGAAAGGAGTAGTAGGGACCAAAGAGATTTAGGGGAACCTCTGCCAGGACAGCATCTAACAAGACTCTGGTGTGTTGCCGCCGGGGAAGTTTCCTTTCAGCAGTAGTGCTGAATCCTGTGTGTAAATAGGGTATCAGCTCCGGGCCCTTTGGTTCAGCTTTCACAATCTTTCAGGTCTAGGGACCTGTAAGGAGGAAATGAGAAAGAAAAATATGTCTGAGGGACAAGAGGTCATCACTCCTGATGGCAGTAGAAATAATTACATGGCAGCTGTCATGAACCACAATATACTATTAGTGAGGTCCTGCCTCTGGTTTGCATCTTTGTTTCATAACCTTGGTTCCTTGCATATAACCACAGCACAGAAAAATGAGTCACACAGACACAATTACATGCAATTAACTATGTGGAGGTGGAACCTTAGGAAATCTGTGCTGTGAAAAGTTACAAGGCTTCAATTTTTTTCTTTTAAGGAAGCACCAACAAATAAACTTCTCTATGCTAAGGACATTCCGCTCTACAAAAAGGAGGTGAAAGCATACTACAAAGCCATCAGGGATCTGCCTCCACTGACCACTGCAGAGGTTGAAGAATTTCTAGCTCAGGAATCTAAGGTATGGTTGAGAAGCAGCAGCTTCATTTGCTTTCATGTTAAGTTGTTTTTTTTTTAAAGAAGTATCTGACCGGAACTATTTTCTGTTTTAGAAACATGAAAATGAATTTAATGAGAAAGTGGCCTTGTTTGAAATCTACAAATACATAGTGAAATACTATGATGAGGTAAGCGCATCTGCAATTTCTGCTTAATCCTTAATGTGGGGCTTGACACAGTAACCAAGGGCTGGGCTGCTGTGCGAGCTGCTGGGTGCCACTCCAGAGGCAGCCCCTCTGTAATGCAGCCGAGGCCGCTCCTTCTGCTGAGCCGTGAGGGGCCACCCTCTGAGGGGGCACAGGCCAGAGGTTTGTCAGTGCACCTTTACTTGTCACTGCTGTATTGCACTGAGACAGTAGCAGTAAAATTCTCCCTGCAGTTTTGAGGAAGTGCCTATATGGTCTAGGCTGCTTGTTTTACTGTGTTTGCAGACTCTCTGCAAATGCCTGTCACAACTCCTGTGCATGCGCTCCATTTCCCTGGAGGTGCAGAAATCAGATTAGACTGTAGCACCAGGGTTCTCAATTTAACAGTCAGTGCAAACACCTCAGTGGAGCACACAGCCTTGCAGCAAGAGGTGTCTGCTCCTTTCCCATCATAGCCCTCTTAATGCTCTGCTCTAATAGTCTTTCTCTTAAAGAGAAGCAGCTATAGCTTCCAGTCCCTGCAATTACTAACAAAAGAAATCTTTTCTCAGCTGAAAGTACTTGGTCACAGGCTACCTCTAAGCTGCTTTCTAAGAAAATCCCTGTCCTCCCACTTTGCATGATAGGATTCTCCACTCCATTTTGCTCAGCATCCTTAACAGAGGCTGCGTGTGCCTGTGCAGGGACTCAGATAAGAGCCAGCTGGGGTGTGTTGCCTGAAGGCCTCCTTACGCTTTCAGCAGGTTGTCTGGGTTTCCCAGCAACCAGGCCTTTCTCTCTTTCATCCTCAGCAGCACAGCACCAGCACTTGCTGTAGTCATCCAGCTCTCAGTCACCTGTTAGCTGGCTTACCGCTTCTGATCTCTAACGTCTCAAATTATCTGGATTCAGCATCAAATCTTTGCCTCTTCAACAAGCTTGGGATGATACTCAGAATGGCATCACCCTTCACTAAGCTCATTAAAATGGTTGATAGAGGAGAATTCAGTGTACTTTCTAGTATTAGTGCCCATTTTTGGTTTTTTTAAGCTGGTGCTGGCTAAACTTAGCCCATCCTTAGAAGGAAACCTTCCCTCTGCTCTTCCCCCTCTGGCTTTTGGCTGGGAGCAGCTAAACCTCTTTCACTGTTTACTGAGACCTGTCTCTGTGTAGCATTGCCAGCAGAGGTTTCAGACAGCAGTAGTGCTCTATTCTATCACTTGGGCCAGAGCCAAGTAGGTGAGTTAGAGGAAAAGAGGCAGTTCATTGCCCTCAGCTTATAGGGCAGAGGAAGAGAAATAAAATATCATTTGCAAATCTTCTCTAGGGTAAAAACTGGAGCACTGCCCTTGCCTCACACTCTGAGAGATGAGCATGTGTTGGATTTGTTTTGGGGTTTTTTTTCGCTTGGCTCAATCCTTATTTTGTGGAAGTGTTGCAAATCCTGTGATCAGAATGACTTGAAAGGAAAACTACCAAAATAAAGTGTTAAAGTCGGAAAAGAATGTTTACAGATAGGCAGGCATTCAGATGGATTTTTCTGTCAGTAGCTGTTAGAGTACAGGAAAACAGGCTTTAAAAAATAGCAAGTAAAATAAGCATTAAAAAAATTATTCTCTCTTTTGCTAATTGTTAACAGATTGTCAGCAAACTCGAGCGAGAACGAGGGTTTGAAGAAGTCCAGAAACAGCTCCAGCAAGTAAAAGCCTTATTTGATGAAAAGAAAAAATGCAAATGGCATTGAGCAGAGCACTGACTCACAGCGTCACTGTGGGGGATTTTAAATTAGCGCTACTGCTCCCAAAACTGTTTTGACTGACAATATGTACAGGGTTTGAAACGTTTGGACACTCTTCTCCACTCTGACCATTCCAAGTAATCTATGACTGGGAATGAAATATGGGCAGGGTTACATAATTGACATAGGGGCATGTGAAAGTGAACCTAATGTTGGCAGGGTCAGCATTTTTAGGTACTTGAACACACATAACCCTTTGGTTACTGTCTAGTAAGCTTTTTGCTTACTTCAAAACAAGGTCATAGGAGATGTGCAAAATACACTGTAAGTTCAGAGTTGCCCACGTGAACTTACAAGTTGCTTAGCTCTTTTTTTTAAGAGAAAAAGCTGATGTTTCGCCACATCCTTTCAGCAGCTTGGCAAACTGTGAGGGTGAGCTCCGGCTTCAGAATACGGGTCAGCTGCAGTTTCCTTCCTTCCAGTCAAATGTTCGCTAGTTCCTGTTCTGAAAAAAAAAACCAAACACAACAAAAAACCCAACAACAACCTGGCACCAAAGTGGCACTTAGGATAAGTGTGTTTAGCAGAAAAAGTGGGTCTGAGGTTTGAAGGCCAAATGCCACATGGCAGGACTTACCTTCCCTCGGTTAGAAACTCCATGTCTGAAGTGAAGCCAACCACTGAGGGGAGAAAATGAGGGGAGGCTTTTGGAGAAGGGCATTCAGCCACCATCAGTCTGTGTTTACATTTTTTACCTTTCCATCCTTAAATAAGCTGTGAAACACTTGTGAGCAGCTTCCCAGCTGAAACTGCACTGCATCAGGACACTGTTGTGATTTGATGAAGCAGCTGACGATGGCTGCACTTTGGTGCACAAACCTGTACTCAGGTGCATGTGGCCCATGCAGCAGTGCTGACAGTCCTGGCCAGCCTTGCCATCTGTGTACAAGGGCCTCACAGACCTAAAGCCAGCGTGTGGGGGTGGTCAGGTCAAAGGTTAGTTTAATAATGTGTAAGAACAGGAGGACTGGTGTAATCTCTGACTGTGTATGAGAAGCTGATACAAACGTGCTGGGGTTGGGGTGGGGAGGGGTAACTGTCTGCCTTAGTCCGGCTGGGGTTTTTTGAGGCTTGGCCGTTTTAGAAGGAAGATGTCCATTACATTTGCATTGGTGGCTACAGTTGGCCCAGCTGGAAAGCAAGTGCATGGCTGTGCTGCTGGGATGAGGCTGGTGCAGTGGCTACTGAGCAAAGTCACGGAGGAGACTGCGGCACCAGCACAGCCCCACCCTCTGCTACAGAGCTAAATGGTTTGTCACCATGGACTCTGCTTCAGTCACAGGAGGCACGTTCTGAGGCTGTCATGTGCCCTTAGATTTGAGGTAAGGCATTGATGACACAGAGATACGTTTCCATACATTTCTGGAGGGATCCACCATTGGAGGTGAGTGGTGTAGCACAGCGGCCCACAGGAGAGGGAGGAGCTGTCACCTGCCTTGGCAGTGGGCAAGGTGCCGTGGGCTGTGAATGGCACGGATGGCCCAGGTTTGGTAGAGAAAGCCAGTGCTGACGCTGTGAGCAGCCAGAGCCGGCTGTGCAGGGCTCCCAGGCAGCGGAGAGTCCCACGGTGCTGCACTGGAGCAGCCCCACAGCTCAGGCCAGCAGTGCTAACGCTGCCTGCTCTGGTCACAAAGGCAGCCGGCACCAGGCACAAGCCCACAGCTGGCCAGTGCCAGCACACGCCACACACCTGTGGCAGGAGCAAGGCGGGCTCTTAACGAGGAGAAAAGCAAACACAAAAACACGGTCCTGCTGGTCTGCCCCCTCCCTACCATGTGATTGCACAAGTTGCTCCTCTTGCATACCAGAGAGGGCAGCCACCAACCAACCCATACTGTGATGGCTTTGTTGGTTTTTTTTTTAATTTAAGTCTTACACTTGCTATTAAGTTTACACTTTATACTTGATGGAATGTATGGCTTTGTTCAGGAAACTGCACTACAATGTTGCAGTACTTTCAGCAGTTCTCTGCCTGGCACAATGTATTTTGATAAGTCCAATTTTAATTAGAAAAAAACCCACCCACCTCTAACCTATCTTGCCCTCTGTCCTAAAGGAGTGGACCGTGGCTTGACTAGCACTTAAGTTGAATACCTGCACGTAAGGGCTTGATTTTTATTGTTCTTAATCTAACATTTTAAAGCAGCATCAAATAAATAGAAAAAGCACAGTAATTGATATTGAAGGAGAGGCATGAGTGGATTACACTTTCCAGTTAGTTCTCTTCCACTTCAGGTGTTTGCTGGCAGTGCATTCAAATGAACTGTGATCGTTTTGTTCAACAGTAACCTTCTGTACAGGCAGAAAAAACCAACTCCAACATTTCTGCTTAAAAAGCTGTAAAATATAATCTGTTTGCGTGGGTCTGATCCTGTGAACTTCACTATATGTGTTTATATTGATGAGGAAATGAAAATCAGTCCTATTCTGTATTTGTACTACTGCTTGTTTGCTACAATAGCTTTAATGATTTCTAGAGATTAAGTATGTGTTGAAGCAGGCCCTGTAGCTTTACCTACAGCCTGGAATAGGATTATTGCCTTTTATTCAAGCCTCCTAAACAGTGTCACTCTGTTAGTAAACCATTTTTAAGTCATGCTGGGACTTTGTAACCCGTCAAGTGGATCTCACGAAGTGATGTGAAGTATAATTAAGTGATTGTGGCTCTTTTGGTAGGTTTGGGTCAGCACACAAAACATTGGCACACCTTCTGTATCTGCAATTTGCCATTACTGTCACACAGAAAAAAAAACCACCTCTGACTATTATGGGTATTATGGCAACACAACAGTTCCAATCGCATCCTCAGAAATGAAAAGCAAACTTCTCTTCAGCTTACTTTCCCATGTTTACAGGCAAACTGCTATGGCAAACAGCGTGTTTTCTAACACTAGCTTACAGAGCATTATTTTGCAGTCATCTAGTTTGAAGTCAAATCTTACTAATGTGTAAAGTAATTCCTGTTGTACAGAAGTTAATCTGTTGTTTAAAATGAATGGTTAAAAAAAGTGCAAATGATAAATACATGTTGGTGTTTGTTTTATCTAGAATAAAAGCATTTGGAGGTTAGTTTGATTGTGTATTTTAAAATGGTTACAAGAAAGCAAACACAGCTGGTAATGATACAAGGTCATGCAAGGAATGGAGTGTAAGACAGGGAGTGGCATCAGGTGAGAAATACTGCTGCAGCTCCAGCCACAAGGCTGGACGCTCTAG
Organism: Platysteira castanea; assembly: GCA_013397175.1. Lineage (NCBI taxonomy): Eukaryota > Metazoa > Chordata > Aves > Passeriformes > Platysteira > Platysteira castanea. The sequence goes on along the minus strand of VYXC01009569.1, from coordinate 1,940,379 downwards.
GACAGAGCCGTGCAGGTCAGCACAGCACACTTGCATCACCCTGAAATTGGGAAGAACAGGAACAGGGAGGTACAATACAACATCTGATGATGCTGGGGAGGGGAGGTGCTGGCCTAAACCCCAGCAGCTGCTGAGCAGTGACCTCCTGCAGAGTCTGAATGGAGGGGGATTCCCTGGGCTGGAGGATTCCCAGCTGCCCTCCCACCTGTGGGAAGCAGCAACAGGCCCGGGACAGGCTGGTTGTGCAGTGCCTGCCACACCTGCACACAGTCTTCAGGATTTGCACTACAACTGCACTGCTTAAAAGGCTCTGAGGGTGATGATAGTTTTTAAAAGCTAAATGTGTTAAAAAGAATGATAAACCAATCATCCTTCTTTCAGGACAAGGTGCTTCAGGAACACCTTATTCAGGAAATAAGCTTTCACACAAAAAGCCTGAGACCAGCTGGGAAAGGCAGCCCACAAACCATCATTCTTCCTCCTGCTATTACCCTTTTCCCGCCCTCCAAGTCTTACCTCGTTTGTATGAACGTCCCCCGCCCCCTGACATCAGAGAGCACCTTGCTTACACAGCCAGAACTGGGGACAGAAACAGAGGCTGCCAACAGCTGCTCTTTGCAACCATTCCATGCTGGTAGACACTGGCGACCATCCCATTTGGGAAAGCTGGCTCAGGCTCAGAGTTACTTTGTACAACTTCATCCTGCAGGAGGCAGCAGAAATAGCTTCTGTTACTTCTAATAGCTACACTCTTTTCCTCGGAGAAGTTTAACAAATTCCCCAAGAATGCGCAGCCCTGGTTTTGGAATGGTATTGCCCCATTTAGTGCTCCCACAGATGCACTCTGAACCATGCTCTGCTCTCCCACTGCCTCGACTCCCCTCCCCTAGGGCAGGATGGTGAGGAGAATTGGAGGCAGAAAAGGTAAAGATCATGGGCTGAGATAAGAACAACTTACTGGAAACAGCAATGAGATAAGAAAATAATCAGTAATGGCAACAATACTAAAGACAGAGGGTAGAAGGGAGGCAGATGCACACGTGGTTGCTCACTGCATGGAGCCTGACATGCTACATGACCCAGAAGGATCCCCTTCCCCTGTTCCGGGAAAATGAGGGGGTGTAGAATAATGCCAGGTCCCAGCCATGGCCCCTCCTGGCTACTGCAAATATTAACCCTGTCCTGGCCAGAACCAGGATACTTACACACTGTGGGAAATTAGAACTGCAGCTTCTGGAGAGAAAAGTCAAGTCAATGCCAGTGTCATTCTTTCGCTATTCCTACAGTCTAACAGCAATGCCCAATAACCTATTGCAAGAAATTGCACAATGTATTCTCACTGTCCCATACTTTTGCTGCACTGTTTTGAAAAGAACAACAAACCAAATACAAACAAACAAAACACAGATTAAAAAATTCCTACAATTCCAGGAAAGTCATCATTATAAGGTAAAATAAATAAATATATAATTGATCCTTCACAAATTTTCTGTACTGGACTGGTAACAAACTGAAAAAAAAATTAAATAAATATATTCAACGTGGAAAAAATATTTTTGTTGTAGTTAACAAATTAGAGTTGGAACAAATACAGCCTTACATTTACATAATGTGAAGGCAATTTGTTATACTAATCTCTGCTATATTAAAAAAAACAATTATTGCCTATTCCCATTATAAAAATACAAGAGGCACATTGTCAAGGGTAGTAAATAAAAGTTTTCAGAGCTTTTTAAATTTCATTTTATCCTTTTTATCTGCATGAGAACATCAAAATGCCAACCTAGATGTGGATTACAGCATTGTTAGTGATCAAAACTGCAACCCAGAGTAGTATACATTAACTTTTACACTGAAGGAGTTAGACGATATTATCAAGTGTTAAAGGATTTATAAAAAATTGTTTTAAATTTTTATATTAAATGTTAGTTTTATTTCAAGCAACCCAAACCCTGAAAAATGTTTTTCAAAGTTTCTTGTGCTAAGATTATTTCATGTTTTGACTTGGTGGAAAAATACTGAAAAACACACCTTATCAAGAAGGAGTCTTGGCAATAGTTCACAGAATAACAGAATGGTTTGTGTTGGAAGGGATCAAAGTGCAGCTGGTTCCAATTCCCCTGCCATGGGCAGGCACACCTTCCACTAGTACAGGTTGCTCAAAGCCCCATCCGATCCAGCCTTCAGTTCTTCAAGGAATTGAGCATCCACAACTTCTCTGGACAACCTGTTCCAGTGCCTCACCACCCTGACAGTAAAGAATTTCTTCCTAATATCTAAACATGCCCTTTTTCAGTTCAAAACCATCGTCCCTTTTCCTGACACTCTTTGGGGATTGAAAAAGTCCCTTTCCTTTTTATAGCCCCCTTTAGGTACTGGAAGAATGTCTCCCTGAAGCCTCCCCTGCCTTGCTGGCCATGCTGCTTTTAATGCAGCCCAGGAGGTGACTGGCCTTCTGGTCTGGGAACACACACTGCTGCCTCACACCAGCCATTCATCCATGAGAACGCCCCAGTCCTTCTCTGCCGGGCTGCTCTCAATGTCTTCTTTTCCCTGTTTGTATACTCACATCTGGGATTGTCCCTGCCCAGATGCAGCACTCTTGCACTTGGACTTGTTGAACTCCATAAGGTTCTCATGGACCCACTTCTGAAGCTTGTCCAGGTCCCTCTCAGTGGGATCCCTTCCTTTTGCTGTGTCAACTGCAGAGCTCCTCTTCCTGTCAGCAACCCTGCTGAGGCAGCACTCGGTCTCACTGTCTGTGTCATCAGTGTAGGTACTGAAGTGGAGCCATCCCAAGAGAGAACCATGAGGGACAGCACTCATCACCACCTACTACCTGGACATAGAGCCATGCACCACAACTCTGGCTGTGTCCATCCAGCCAATTCCTTACCCACAGAATGGCCCATCCATCAAATTCATGTCTCTCCAATCTGGAGATCAGGATGTCATGCAGGACCACATCAAAGGCCTTACAGAAATCTAAGTGAGGACATTTGTTGGTCTTCCCTTGTCAGCCATTGCCATCACTCCATCATAGAAGGCCACCAGGTTGGTCAGGCACAATTTGCGCATAGTAAAGCAATGGTGGCTGCCTTGGATGCCACCCTCCTTGTCTTTTACTTGCCTCAGCATATCTTCTAGGAGGATCTGCTCCATGATCGTCCCAGACAGAGGTGAGGCACA
>VYXC01009569.1:1888864-1933598 GCA_013397175.1 Platysteira castanea | reverse complement strand
TGTGTCAACTGCAGAGCTCCTCTTCCTGTCAGCAACCCTGCTGAGGCAGCACTCGGTCTCACTGTCTGTGTCATCAGTGTAGGTACTGAAGTGGAGCCATCCCAAAAGAGAACCATGAGGGACAGCACTCATCACCACCTACTACCTGGACATAGAGCCATGCACCACAACTCTGGCTGTGTCCATCCGGCCAATTCCTTACCCACAGAATGGCCCATCCATCAAATTCATGTCTCTCCAATCTGGAGATCAGGATGTCATGCAGGACCACATCAAAGGCCTTACAGAAATCTAAGTGAGGACATTTGTTGGTCTTCCCTTGTCAGCCATTGCCATCACTCCATCATAGAAGGCCACCAGGTTGGTCAGGCACAATTTGCGCATAGTAAAGCAATGGTGGCTGCCTTGGATGCCACCCTCCTTGTCTTTTACTTGCCTCAGCATATCTTCTAGGAGGATCTGCTCCATGATCGTCCCAGACAGAGGTGAGGCACACTGGTCTGTAGTTTCATGGTTCATCCTTTCTTCCTTTTTTAAAAATGGGAGCAATGTTTCCCTTTTTCCAGTCACTGAGGACTTCCCCTGACTGTCATGACTTTTAAACACAGCAGCAATATCAGCCAGTTCCCTCAGGACCCTGAGATGTACATCATCAGGTCCCACAGACTTGTGGCTATTCAGCTTCATCCAATCGTCCCAAACCTGCTCTTGGTTTACAGTTGGGAGGAACTTCAGCCCCCCCCCACACACCCAGAGGATTGGGGACTTGAGAGAAGTGGGAAGTCTAGTGGACCACGAACAAAGTGTCTGCAATTGAATCCCAATATTGAGCCTATAACTGCTGTTATGCCAAATATCACCACACTGGTAACACAAATTCAGGGCGCAGCCCCCTCAGGAATGGCAACCCTGGATATTCTTTTTATGATTCCCTGTGAGAAAAGGTACTTTTGTCCTTAGTCCAAGCAGTTAAACAAGTTGAGCCGCAAAGGGGTAACTATGTAGAATATATTTTATACTATTCAGGCACATACAACCATATTTTTGGCAAAATATGAAAAGCACATACAAAGTATAAGTTATTGAAAGCTAACAGCATTGAGAGTTTGCAGATTTTATTTGGAGTCCTTGCTTTGTGCTTCATCTTCTCCAGTGATCGGATTTCTTGCCAAGTCCCTGTACCCCATTACCCACTCTCTAGGTGGTCCAAGATCTTCCAGCTGTTTTCTTTGTCTGGTTTCTAGTTCTTCCAACCGCTTGCTAAGCAGGGCAAGCTCTCTTTGATGCTGCTCCTCCTTGAAATTAAAAGGAAAAAAAAAAGTGGTACTACTACATTCTGCACACTTAGAAGGGACCAAAGTGAGCAATACTTTGATTTTCTTTAAGGAAAATAAAAACTGTAGTCCAAAACCTCCTTATTTGTTAAATTTTACTCATCAGTGTTTTGTGGGTATTGTTCTGACATTCTTGATGAACAGCATCAGGAAGAAATATACTTGCAGCTGTTCCTCTTCTCAGATGAAGGAGAACACAAACCTGAGGCCTCAGTAACCACACATCTGTAAAATCAACCTGGTCAACCTCAGCCAGAGAGATTTTCACCCTCAGCAGCTCAGCATAAGACTCTTTTAACCACACAAGAAATTAAGCTTTGTAATAATGAAACCATGGTGTGAGAACAACACTGTAGTATTTCTTGCTCAGAAGGAGCCAGTTAAAGCCTCTCAAGAGAAGGACAAGACATGGAGAACTGCATTAAAAGTGCCCATTTGTTACATCCTGTAACGTATCCTTTGTTTTTCAAGTACTCCTTCCTATTACGAGGAAGGGAACACATCTAGATAACTCAAAGTTTCTTACTTCTGTTGAAAGGTGAAATACACCTTCCTTAAGGCTAAGGTCAGTTAAAAAGGACTGCTCCAGTGCCCTCTTTTGCTGTATTATTTTCACAACTCATAGTATATCACCACCTGAAGAAGGGAGAAGGACGCTTCAGGCCCAGGAGGCAAGGCAGATGATGGCATTATAGCAACTGGATTGAGGGACGGTATGTTAGGATTCAGAATTATACTCCGGAATTCATTGTGTCGACGTTGCAAGTCCTTTAGTCTCTTCTGGAGGCGAGCATATTCTTCAGAGGAAACATTCTGTCTAGGAAATAACAGATTTCTCATTGCTCAAAATCTTTCTTATCCCAACACAGCAACACAGCTCTCCATGAGTGCTCTGCTGTTTAACATCCCCAGTTTCTACCTATCCTAACACACCAGAAGAACTGTGTAGAATATCTGTATACATTCTTTTGCCTACATGTCTGTCTAAACATACCTCTACATATTTAGCTATCCGCTCTATTATAGATTAGAATTTACGTAAAATAAAGCTTTTAATACCATGCACAGTAGTGAGTCAGAGAAGCCACATTAAATTAATTATTCAAATCAAGCCCTCCATAGGTGCTCAATGAAGAGAGAAAAACTGTGACTTTATCTTTCAAAGACGATGCCATGTCTGTTTCTCTTGCAATTCTGAAGTCTTTTTCACTTCCTTCTTTTAAAGGGATTCCTGTGACTGTGTCTATCAGGTATTTTTTCTCTCTTTCTTCTTGAAAAAGAAGAAAAAATACCCTGCAGTTGTCTCATAAGCTCTCAGCTGCCCATCCTAAATAGAATCTATTCAAAGAATTCTAGTGCTGTAAAGACCATTAGGCTGGGCTCTGGTTACTAATCCAGGTAGCATGTATTTTCAAAAATACTTCATATTTGTAAGTCATACCTTGGGCATATGTAATTTTTCAAGCTAAGAAAAAGAAGAGTTCATTACCTATTTAACACTTGATTTTCTTTTTCTAGTTCTTCCATCTTGGCTTCCAAAAGTTCTATTTTCTCACGCATCCTCCTTTGTTTATTGTCATTGAGAGTCTTTCTCTGTAAAAAAGATGTTCCAAACACCTAAGTAATACCTTGATAGATTAGATCCTGTAAAAATTAAACCTATATTACGTGGTTTCAAGCTGTTACACTATATAGGATTTTCCTTCCTTAAGAAGAGATGCTGTGTTGTTTGAAGGTGCTTACATTGCCATGCTGGGAAGCAGAAGAGATGGGAAATGATGCACAGTTGTGAATGAAAGAGGCACAGCTGCCAGTCATTCGTTGGTCAGTGACCAGCTGTACTAACAAACATTAACTGTATCTGAGAATCACAACAGTCATCCTTTAAATGACCGTGTATAAATAAGTATAACCAAAAAAATATGCTTCCTTTTTTTTCTTTCCTCCTGTTGATCTGATCTTCTCATACCTTACTTTTTTTGATTCTGAACTTTTTCTGACCTTAGAAGATGCTGGTAGGTTAATCTATGTTCAATGTATAACACTGCTAATTAATCTTGAGCTTTTATAAACAATCTGCCTTTTCTTTCAAATTATTTCATTAAAAGTAAGCTTAGGAGAAGAAATGAAATTTTAATATTCCACCAAGGAAAAGTAGCATCATTTCTCTAGTATCTGAAACATCATCCTCCCTCATCAAGGGGTCCACCTCTTAAATATCCATCAATGCACACATGTGTGCAAAGAAAGTCTCACAAAATCTTTGATGGCATTACAACAAAGTTGTTTGCTGTAATATTCTTTTGCATGTCACTTCAACCTATTTCTATGCTAATCTTGAAGAACCCAATATATTTAGTTATTATATACAGTAGACTGCAAATGAACTCTTAACATTGAAACAATTTTAGCTGGCCAACATGAACTTTACACAGGCTGGATCACTCAAAAAAGGAAGAGACAACATGCCTTTTTCTGAGCAACAGCAGCTCGACACAGCTTGTTCTGCATTTGCTTGTATTTCTCTTCATACTCTGCCATGTGCTGAGTAAGCATATGCTTCTCCTGCAGCCATTCCATACGTTGGTATTCTAAAGTCCTTTGGAAAAGTCAGGTTAAAAGATTAAGAGGTTATACAAACAAAGCAGTGCATTCAGTTAATGCCTTAAGGCTCTTAAAATAGATGCATCTTTTCACAACTCCTACTTTTATATACTCAAGAATCCGATTTAAATTTGATTATGTTAACAATCTAATTGTGACTATGACATTTGAACCTGTGCATTAACATTATCTTAGGTTTTGTTCAGCCATGAGGCAAATTTTGAAAACTGATTCCAAGAAGCTAATTGTAGGCACCTTGTTGGATTGGCATGCTGTCAAACCACCCACAGAAAATTCCTCAATTCAGGTCAAACAATTACACTGGAACACAAGAGTAGATGCCTATGCCAAACATCAGTCGCCAGAAGAGCTAACAACTACCTTCTCTGGGAGAGCAGGGTGCTGCCCTATGAAGTCTACTGTCTTTGTAACAGGCTTGCTTAGGATGTGCTCCCAACCAGAACAAACACCAGCTCAACAGGAAGCTCCCACCAATATGCTTTCTAGACAACATTCCAGCTGAACACACACCACCAATGGCATATGTTATCTGTTTAGACCTTTGCATGGTTACAATATACTAAAACCAGGCTGTATTCTCTAGAAGTGGATAGGAAAGGAGCCAGTTTCTCCATGCTACCTTGTTTGTTTGGGCTATCTGCATTGCGAGTCAAAGCAGACAAGAACTAATGCCGTATTTACCTACATTACTGTTAAAATCAAATGGTGAGATTCTATGCAGCATATTGTAAGGTGGCCAAAGCTTGGTAGTAGTGCATCCACACTGCTCCACTCCTGGGCAGATGCAGCTTCCCTACAGGGACTCTGAATGCATCTCCATAAATTTCTCACCAAACCAGCTCTCCCCTCCCCACAGTAGAAGTATTAGGCATCATCCACTCTCATATGGGAAACACGGCCCTGGCCCATGTGTTACCTGTCACAGCTCTTAATTGGCCCAGCATGGCTTGTACCTCACTCTTGACTGTAAATAACTACTAGTACCCAGGAACCAAAGCACTTTGGACAAGCACTGCTTAGCAGTAAAAGGATTTCAACTGAGGCAATGGTTAAAAATGCTTGAGGTTGGATGTAGGGGTTTTCAGAGGTGTTTTGGGTTTGGGGGGATGCGGGAGAGGGAGGATGTTGTTTGTTTGGTTTAAATGCTGTAGAGATCTGTTTTCTCACTCCCTCCTTGCTAAATTCCCTGCCCCCACCACGTGGTCATCCCTCCCTCCGCCCCTATTCCTAAGCACTCTCTCGAGTTCTCCCCATTTGTTCTGTTCCCCAATCCCGCCCATATACTGCCCCTGTGCCTTGGGACTATTAGTCCATGTCCTCTCTCTGCCACCCTCTTCCCCATACAAAATCCAGCCTCATACCACATGACCCTCTCTCTGCACGGGCAAAGCGGCTGTGTCGTTCCCCTCGTCCATGGGAGTCCAGCTGCCTACGTGGCTCTCTTTCTGCCATCTGAGAGCCATGCAAATAAACATCCTGAAGCCCTAATGCCTGGGAGCCTTCTCGCCTCCTTTGTCACTGCCATGCTGTGGAGCTGAGAGCTGGCCGGGGCAGGCGGGGCAGTCCAAAAAGGGGTACAGGAAGTAAAACACCTTCCCTCCCAAGGAAGCCCCCTGCGCTCTCTGGGAAGGCTGCGGCTGACCACAACAAAATGCCACTAACATTGTTCCCAAAATGCTTAACAAGCGCCTGTTTGAGCTCATTTCTGATCTGTATCAGTCTCATAGTTTGCCTTCAGCTCTTTTTCTCCTTTCACATTTTCATTTCCAAGCTTAAGATTGACACAGCCAGACATGCAGCTGCTTTGCCTACCTAGGCTCAATGCTCAACTGGCATTACTTTACTTATCTGAAACTTTTTATCTTATGTTTTCTCATCTTTTGGTCCCTATTTCACTTCTTGCTTTGGTGCAACTTAACTCTTTGGTGTTCAAGCTCATAAGAATTTACTGAACTGAGGAAGGATGTTCTATCACTCAGATTCATAAAAAGAATGGAAACATGTCCCAAGGCTCCCAGGGTAGCAATGGCACAGACCTGCAGGACTTAACATGCAGGCTACAAAGCTGCATCATTTCTGCAGTATCAGCCTTAGTGCATCTCCCAGTACCTACACACTTGTACAATGATCTTTGAGGACTGACAAGTTCCTTCCACTGCCTTCTCAGGAAAACCTAGTCCTGACTGGTTTGCGATCCATGAATGTGTAAATGACAATGACAATCTCATTTAAGTAACAGCAGTGATCTCACTCAACATGTGTATACACCTCCCTAAAGCAAACATCCAAAGTATTTAATGTGCTAGTGACATACTCTGCAGTTCAAATGCCATATCTTCAAATGTTAAATTGAAAAGCAGTACTTAAACTAATGACAACATAGCAGTTTCAGTACCAATTAGTAGCAACAAAGATGTTAAAACAAACAAACAAAAAAGCCACATTATGCCCATTGGAGATTTTGTATTTAATCTGGGACACTGACTTTTTAAAAAACCCACCACACAATAATCCAGTACAAGTTAGACACATATTTGGTTACTAAGATAGGAAATTCTGAAAAGCGATTTCAGACTGACAAATTAATCTTTAAATGCCAGGAAAGTGTTCATTTCTATATGAAATCTGAATAAGATTTGGCTTCCTTCCACATTTATTATCATATTTTGATGGTATGTGGTCAAGCTTGTGCAAAAAAAGGAAAAAGATTATTTTTAATTTTGATGAGAGGAACTAGAAGATATCCTGTAAGCTTCTACTTACCTCATATCAGCTAAAAGTATCTAGTGGGAAACAAAAAGAAGTATGCACACATACTGACTGAGACCCTGGAACCTTATCAAAGCATAATACAATGCTTGAAAGCTTTTTTCACCCTTACAGCTTAAACACTCTAAAAAGTTAAACTGTCTGAAACTCTAGATCCATTTATACCTATAAAAGTTTGACATTCACTTCAGTATAAGTAGAATTTCATTTTATGTAAGCCGTGTATCTCACTAATCAATAATCAGTTTTAACAGACATGAATAGAAACAGACTCCGCTTTTTATGGAAATGAGCCATGAGGAAAGCCTTTATACATGCTATGCAACAGAATGTGCAGCCATTTTTTACAACTGTCCAATATTTCCTGTTCATTTTAACTTTCTGACTTTATTCAGAATCTACAACCCATAGTTAAGTAATCCACGAGAGAAACAAGCAACATGAAAAGTAAAGCCAAAAGAAAAAATTACTTCTCTGCTTCCAGTTGAGCTTTCTCTGCCTGAGCCCTTGCATGTTGACATTCTAGTTTCGATCTCTCTATTGTTTCCTTCAACTTCTGATTAGACTCCAGCAAATCATTTTCTGATTGAGAAAGTGAGGCAAGCTGGAGTTGCATCTCATGTATTTGCTACCAAAAAAAAAAGATTTTTTCCATTTCAGAAGGTATGCAAATAACCAACAACTGATTTTGAGATACTGAGACAGTGCAAAATGGAGACACCAACTGGCTTTAGCTTTTCATTAGCCTTTTTTCCTTGTTTCTTTTCTCTTTACTCAAAAGTTTCTCCAGAAGCTTTACAGTAAATCACTATGAGAAAAAGGGTTTCTATTGTAGTTAAAATGAGAAAGGTAGGCAGGACTCTTCAGTCATTGATGTGTCCCCCAGAACTTCAGAAATCCAATGCTTCAGCCCCAGGGCTGAACAGAACTGGAGGACCATGCAACATTTAGTAGCAGAGCTGTGGAGCTATCCAGGCTCCTCTGTCTCACAACACCAATGTGTTACAGCCAGCAGTGACTGTACCAACCAGTTCACAAAACAAGGAATTACTGAAAATTCCAACCTCCGCAGCCAGCATATAGAAACGATCATTTCCCTTTCCTTTTCCTCCCCCCATATGGACACTTAAATCCCCCAGTTTCTGATTTCTGGAGGAAAAAAATAATTGCCTCGAACTTCAAGTGCACACAGATTCCAGAGTACTTTGATGCGCAGCTATTGTTATTACCAACTAAATAACATCACAGGTGAGCAGGAGTTAAAAAAATTGTTTTATTTTCAACACTGCCATCAATTGACTCTGCAATAGAAATATACCTCTTTACACTAGTTTGTTCATTTATGAAACATCTGTTAAACACTTGAAGAACCTCAGATGAGAGATGCAGTATAAATGCAAAGCATTACCTAGAAACAATTTATAAGTCTCCATGGCAACTGAATCTCCAGTTAAATAGTGCATAACCGTATTCAATATACCAGTCTATAAACATTCAGCTTTGAAATGCCTGGTACCCACAAAACACATGAAGCAAAAAGCTGTAATCCATTTATAGAGGTCCAGGAAAGCATGATTGATTTCTGAACACTTCTCCTTTTAAATATCTGTAGTACACATTTTGTCCCTCAGGGAAAAAAAAAAAGCCTTAAAAATTCAATCTACTCTTCAAACACAGGACATGGTAACTACAGGGAGGAATGTATTTCTCTATAAAACATTACAATGCAATAAAATCTTACCTGTTTCAGATTAGCATTTTCACATTTCTTTTCTTCCAGCTCCTCTGTCTGCATAGCTTGCTGTTGAATTTTTAATCTAAAATTGTGTAAAACATCCTTATTTTTCTCTAATCAAAATACAGACATTGCAGATTAGGAAAAATCAGCCTGACAAATAAATAGCATTATTTGAAAGGCTAATAAATATTTAACTAAAAAAACTATTAAAATATATTTCTATTCATTCTTCGAATTCAGAGAGGAGTAAGACTTGGAGTATGACTCATTTTATCATACTGACCTTCACACAAAACTATAGTAAGCCAAGTAAACTCACAACCGTAATAACCAATTCAGAGACATCATAATTAGGGTCTCAGCATGCCAGTTGCTCTATGGTGCCATTGTGGAAAGAGAAATGGTTTACTCTAACACTGCTATGCCAGCAGCCAGCACTGAACCAGTTTTAACAAATGTGTATTGCTAAATTATTACTTCAAAATAGTCATTGAAAATAATATTTAAAGGTTCAGATGAAAAGTGTTATTTTTTTGACCAGTTCATTTTTAATTCTGCGCTATTTCTTATATAGTGCAAAAGATAATTTTGTTTAATCTACCATAATGAACATTTCATAATGAAAATTTCTGCATCTATGAATAGTAAGCTTTTATACTGTCTACTGTAAAGAAATTAAAGGGGGGGGAAATGAGAAATTTGTGCTAAGATTAGAAAAGCCACACTACCGCAAACGCTGAAGTTCCTTTTTGCTAGATTCTTCTGCCATCTGCACAGCACGTAGTTTCTCTTCATACTGATCCTTTTCAGATTGTCTCCAAGAATCTTGTTCCAGTTTCATCTTCTCTAGATCAGCTAATCTGTTCTCAAGTTCTAACCTGAGATATTATCCAACATGCACATAAGAATCATTACAAAATGCCAGAAGTGTTTAGTTAAGAGTGACATTTTTTAAGGTAACACAAAACAGTCCTCTTTTAGAGGTTGGGGAGGAAATCAATAGACATACTTTTCATTCTGTAAGGCTGCAATATTGTCAAAAACTTCCTCTTTGGCAGCTTGCACTTTTCGAATTAGCTCCCGATCCTTTTCTACTAAAAGCACTTTATGACGTTCAACAGCTGCGTTAAGAATTTCCTTATCAGATAGCAATCCTGCATAATACATTAAAAAAAGTTAAATGTGTCATTATTGATAAGAACCTGATGAAATCCTGTATTCAAATAACTTTATAAATTCATAAAAGGGAAGTAAAAATCTCATTTCAAATGATGGAATGAATGGGGGAAGGGGAAAAAACCAAAACGCAAGAAAACCAGAAGAGACCTTTCTTAGTATAACAGTAATAATTCCAAAACTTTTGAAAAGTAACCATTACACTGGAATCACAGTCTACTAGAGTTTCTTACTTTAACATACAAAAGTAATTAAACAGTTGATATTATTATAGATTTAAACTCTACAGCAATTTCTACTAAGCACTTGTGTCGGGATTTAAATTTTTTTAAGACTGCTCCGCAACAGCCATGGGAAGGTCGAGCAAGAACATTTTCTTTTTCTGGAAAAGTTTACACTAAACAGTAACTGGACTACAACAAATCTCACATTTTAATCCACCTATATTACCAAATGAGGCATTTCTAAAACTTGGATTCTATAGGCAGGTATAAATGATACAAATTAAAATCTTGTGACTAACACCTCTGTTCAGTGGCAAATAAACCAACATGCTCTAACAGTGACTCCTGGTTATTTAGCTAATTCAGTGATGCAAATGGAATTCCACAGTAATTTCAGGTTAACTTAAATCTTGTCTGTATTTAGTTTCATACTTCATAAGGCCCAACATTTTTAGTTTGCAATATATTATAAGTATATTGTCAGTACAGAAAACACCACTTTTTCATTGCTCTTAGCGAGCTTAATATTAAAGCAAGTGAACAGAAAGAATTACTTCAGGAAGATAAAGGTACTATTTTGGGGCTATGGCCAATCAGTGAGGACAGTTCTCTTCAGAGCTCTGTAGAGATTTAAACACAACTAGTACTAGAAAGTTTTGACCTTTTCACTCTAGAAAGGTATTTCAAGCTGCCTACATACTCAGCTGTTTCAGGTATCTTAGAATAATGCCTATTTCCTTCAAAGAATGAGCTAGGTACTTTTATTTTGTTTCATGTGGCAGCCTTATGAAATGGGGGTATCAATTCCAAAGACAGAATGGAAAAAAATAAAACCCAACCACCAAAGCCTTATAATATGTTAAGGTTTCAAGCAGAGTGTGAAAGACTCTGAAATTTAGCAGTAATAGAAAAAAGTAGCCATATGAAGTATATAGTTTGAAACAGATTACGCTCAAGTTGTGTCACAAATGCATTAGTTTACATAAATGAAAAACTGCTTTTAACTGTTCTTCACCTAGTAGAGCAAGTGAAACACAGTTATTTCAAATATCAAATGAATTGTCAGATCTATGACCTAGACCAGAAGTAGAAGGTGAAGGCTGCTGGGGAGTGTTCAGAGAAAAAAATCATTGTATTATTCTAACTAGAAGTAAACAGATGAAACAATTACTAATTAATTTCATACTTTACCATCCATTTCACATTGAATCTTGTTTCTCTCTCTTTCTATCTCACTCTTTGTTCTTGCTGCCTCCAGTTTGACATTTGTTACTTCCAACTTATGTGAATGTTTAAGTTCTTCTACCTGCGAATTAGAAAAACCAACACCAAATTAACTGTAATAAATTTATATATATTTACTTCACTATTGACTAAAGATATCTCAGAGTCAAGCTAAAATAAAATTAAATTTAATCTCCATAAGTGAATCAAAATAGGGATATCCAAAGCCAGAATATCAACTACTTCCCCAAGTAATTTCAATTTGGTAACTACTTATAGTTCCCCCTGGCCTCCTGGAGTGCAACATTACTTTCTCAAAATCCAGGTTTTCACAGTTTTAAAGTGCATTTTAAATCAAATACTTCTCTACAGACACATCAAATGGCCTCAGAAAAGTAGGAGCTTTAAGAACATCAAATCAAAGGAAATTACTGCTTGCATGGAAACTTTCTATAGTTTAGGCATTTGAATGCAGTAATTACACGGTCAATGAGAATTAAATATCTGGAGGAAAGCACTTATAATGAAAATCCATTCACAATGACAAATGTAATTACAACCTGCTAGCATATACAAGTGGCAAAAGGTTAAGAACGACACAGTAGCTTATTAAGTAACTACACAGAAGATTTAGGTGCTTATATACTAAGTTGATAACATTTCAGGGCAACTTGGAAAGATTTAAGGTGGCTTTTTAAAGGCAGAAAATGCAGAAGACATGCACCTGTGCTCAGGAATAAGTTTGAGTGGGAGCAGAAGCAGGTGGAGGTTGGTATAGTAAAGCTTCTATTTTCCTCCCTTTGAGAAACACCACTGGAACATTTTATTTTGTCCTACTTCTGGAAGGGAGCAGAGAAGACCAGTTGATACAAAAAATAAAGACTGTAACAGTCTTCCTTATATTCTGGGAGACTACTGAAAAATGTTTAACAGAAGTTTTCCCGTCCTATTTAGCATTCATGGGGGACAAGTATGGCATATTACATAAAGAGGCTTTAAATAGTGGTATAGCTACATTCTATTCCTATGGTAAATTAGAACTTTTTTTAATGAATGACCAAAATTAAATACTTAACACTCATAAATATACACTGTAAAAAGTTCTTAAAAAAAAAAAAGGAAAAGTGTACAAACATAGAACAAAACCTCTAAGATCTGGTGCCAACCCAACAAAGGAACTCAAACTTAAGACAATGGTCATCTTAAAATGCTATGATGCAATTCTGTACCGAAATGTTTCTGAACAAGCTATGGGGGCATTAGCCCAAGAAAAAGGCTATGCTAATGTGACTACCCTGATTCTAATATAACCTAAATCTCCACAAGTAATTCCAATGCAGCTTGCTTCCTTTAGCTAACACAGCCCATTCAGAGGATACTTTTTAAGATCTCCAGAAGCCACAGCTTCATTACAAAAAAAAAAAACAAAAGAAAAAGGATCAGTTTAAAGCTCTAAAGGCTGGCTGTTTTCATGAGCATTAAAAACATGAATATAAAGATACCTCTTCAAGTCCTGTTCTGTTCAGGAAAAAGATTTAGAAGATGGAATAATAAGAACATAACCTTAATCTTTAGAGATACTTTTAGCTATGACATTTCTCCTGTAAAACTGCATTGTCTTTCAACTGAAACAGAGGGAAAAATTCCACACCTATTCTAAGTCACGGCAGAAGACATTGTTAATTTACTCTTAGTGCAAAATATAAACAGAAAAACATAACAGGATGTGAAAAATGTATTTCAGATACCATAAAAGTACTTACTTTAGCAGCTAAGGAATTGACTTCTCGTTCAGATTTGTGAAGTTTGCTAGTTAAGAGAATGTTTTGCTCATGACTCATCCGCAGCTCTTTCTCAATTCGATCAACCTGTAGTTCAGCAGACTTCTTTTCTGCCTTGAATGAAGGAAGTATTTTTAAGATTTTTGGAGCTGGGTTGCCTCTTGTTACTCATCTGAAAAGTTTGATTGATCTGGGCTTTCAGATATTACTGACTCATTATAATACATAATATGATTTATAAATATTCATCTTTGCTCAACCATATAGTCCAATACAACGAGGGTCTTGAATTTTACTCAAAAGTCACAGCTGTTTGTACTAACACCTCCTACACAGAATCACACACATTTTCAATCCTCCTTCATAAAGAAGTGGTGGTAATCTGAGTTGGTTAGGAGGCAGCAGGTGTGCTTACCAGTAAAGTACTGGGCTGTAAACAGTGTAACCACAAACGGTGCTCAAAAAGGTGTAGTATGATGGCCTATGCACTTATACTGATGGAAGAATTAACAACATGGAGAGGAAATAAAATGCAATTACTGTATTATAGACACAAGACCCTGATCTTTACTGAATATTAAAAAGGTAATCTAATATAGGATTTCACCTTCCTTTTTCTGAACACTTCTATTTTCGGCAGGGGACTCTTTAAAGTCATCTAAGAAGATTACAGCACTGGTAAAGTTGAGATCAGAGCATTTTCTAACTAAGGTATACAGCACTGATAATAGTAAAAAAGAAAATGAACCATCTATCTGCATGCTACAACTGTGCAGAGAATCTACATGAAAAGGCCCACTACCTAGAGAGGTAGCAAGAATTGACAGAAGGTCTGAGGACCACAGATGAGGAATACAATGGAATCCTGGGAAATGTACAACAGGCCAGAAATACCAGTTTAAGGGAGAACAACAGCCAAGAACTAAACAACTGCAGTAATGTGTTGGGGAAAGAAGTGGCACAGGTAAGCAAAAAATATGACAGACAAGGAAAGGATTAAAGAGGAGCATCATGTGACATTTTTGAAAAGAATAAAGAATTTACAGATTATTAACATATTGGTTTCTAACTCCAGCCAAGTGGTAAGTGCTGACATGACCTTCTTACTGACTACAAATACAGGTATCACTCACCTATTTAGAAAGGAGATCATTGAACAGAATCTCTCAGCTGAGAGACTTTCTGAAGTTGAACTGGCAGTGCATGACTCCCAGTCAACTACAATTTCATTTTAAATCTGAAATGTACAAATTCAAACTGTGGAGTCAATGGCAAAATTATCAGTGATTTTAGTGACAGTTCTGTCAGGTCAAGTGTTATTCTTACTACACTCTACAGGGAGGCAAAATAATAAAAAACAAGTCTTACCTCTAGCGACCGCATCATGGTCTGCATCTCAGCTAACTGTCGTGCTTGTACTCTTTGAACATTTTCTGCTTGCACACCACAGTTGTGTCTTTCTGCTCTTAGTTCTTCCACTTCTGCTTCTAAGGCTTTTAATTTCTGACATAGTTGTGTCTTTTCTCTAGAAAGTGCCTCCACGCGTTTATTGTCCCTTGTGGGATCAATGCTAAGCAGCTGATTATGGAGTTCTTCCTTATCTTTATCCAGTCTTGCAATCTGACAGTTGTTAATCAGAAAAATAAAAAGCTCTTATATTGGTTATGTGCCAGGCAGCAACAACTACAACAGGTAACAATTTAGAAAAGAGCAGCAGTGGACATTTAAAATACTAAAAAAATTACACTAGCATTTGTTTTCTTGCTTAGAACAGGAAATTCAAAGCAAGACCATCTAACTGTCTGTAACTCGTGGGGTCTTTCTGAGAACACTACAGAGTGCAATACTGATTGATGTCATCATTAGCAAGATGGATGATGGCCTGGAGTAGCTTTCAGCAAGCTTGAGTGTGACAGCAAACTGGGGGGAAACGGTCAATCTGTTAGAAGGCAGAACTGCTATCCAGAAGAATCTGGACAGGCTGAAGGAATGGACAGAACTGGGTCCTCTTCAACAAGAAAAACAAGTCATGCATCTGGGATGGAGTAACCTAATGAAACAGTACAGGCTGGTAGCAACTGTCTAGGAAGCATCTCCTTGGAAAAGGATCTGGGGGTCCTGGTGGACAACAAGCTGAACATAAGTCAGCACAGTACCCTTGCAGCAAAGATGGCCAATTGAATCCTGGCAGGTTGGCAGAAGGGTAACTAGCAGATCCAGTGAAGTGATCCTTTGTTCCCCTTCCAGTACTGGTATAGCTGTATCTGGAGTTCATGTCAAGTCCAGATGGCCACTAAGACATTCAGAGGGTTGGGGAACACGACACATAGGGACAGGCTGAGAGAAGTAAGCTTCAGCTCGGAGAAGAGAAGAAGCTGCACAGTGATGGGAAGAGAGGCAACAGGCACAATTTGAAACATGTGAAGTTCCAATTACATATGATGAAAAAAGTTTACCATGAAGATGGTTAAATACTGAAATAGTCTGGCCAGATAAACTATGAAATCTCCATCCTTGCAGATGTTCAAGACTTGGCTGAACATGGTCCCGCGCAACCTGATCTCATTACGCTTCAATATTTTAAGCAGGATTTTGGACTAGAAAGAGTCTCTTCCAACTTACCTTATGATTCCACTATTTTATAATTACAACAGAACTCAAATTTGCTAATAACTCCAGACAGCCAACATGACTAGGCCTCAAGAGACAATAAACAAAAAACCCCTGCAAAAACCCAATAAAAACAACAACAAAAAAACCCAACTCCCTCTTACACAGTAGTACAAAAGATACAAACTAATCTGGAGACTGTAATTAACAAACCTATAAATACATAGATTGTTATGTTTCAAAACAAGTTACATGGATTGTATATAATACTGAGGGCAAAAGAGTGAGAAAGAAAGGTATGTAAGCATTCTCTCCATATTTGGAGACTAGTCCAAATTCTGATCCGCAACAGTCCTTTAAAAGTTTCACCAGCGTCCTCTATGAACAAACCTGATTTCTGCTGCAAAAGCCCTCCAAATGCCTTTTGTGAGGAGATTCAATTGCATGATATGCCCAAGCCATCATTTAAGAATTAGGATGTTTTTATAGCCTCCTTGTGCTAAATGACACGGAATGTTAAAAAGCCTTTGACAGAAACCAGATCACACTGTGCCCTGGGCTCAAGGTAGTTTCATTCTGTGTAAGTTTGCTAATTAGCTGCAGGACTAGCACAAACTCAACAAGCCCATGAGAGAGGGAGGCTGTAAAGCAGCATGTGGGTTTAGCTCCAGGAACGACAACTGTTCTGTTTCTAATGCACTGCATTTGCAAACTTGGATTGATTTTGAAAGCGATGATTGCTTTGATTTGTGTCTGATGTTTGGAGTAATACATTCAAATCTGGCATCTTAGAATATATGCTTCCAGACAAATACTTAAATGGATATGCAAATGACATCTGCAACTCATTTACAATGCTGTATATATTTAAAACATAAATAAGCTGCCAATTTATTTAGCTACATACACTTTTGAAAGTCCAAAGAAATGAATGAATAGTTTCTTCAAGGGCTAATACAATTGAAATAAAGTTACCAAAGTTTTCAGTATCCTTTTGATTATCACCATCACGATCCAAACTAGGATCATGACAGGTACATTGCAAAATGCACCCTTATCTGCTATTAACAGTACCTTTCTCACTAAGCTGCCACGTAAGTAATTTAAAGTCTAAACTTACATTGGCTACTCAGATAATTTATTAATTTCAAATTAGCATCATGTCTCAAATTCCATCACAAATGTGATTAAAAACAGCATTAAGCAAACATACTGGCAGTCATTTACCAGAAAGCAAGTTATTCTTACCTTTAATAGCAGAAATAATATTGCAACCCATCACTGAACAAATCTACAGAGGCAGCCTTAGGCTATGTCACAGAAGTGCTTTGAGAATTCAGAGAATAGAAACCAACATTATAAAATGGTGTCAAACTGACAACCCTTCAAGTACCAACAGTTCCACAATGTTCAAGCAGCTTTGTCAGAGATACTTTCTAAGCTACTATAATGTTCTACGTACCTCAGCCTCATATTTTATTTTCTTCTCTTCTAAAATATGTGCATGTTCTTCCTTTTGATGTTCAAATTCTGATTTCAGAAAGGTATGTTCGTAACGAAGTTTGTTATATAGTGTTCTGTATTTTTCTACTTCCTAAGTTAGACCAAAAAAAAAAAACCAATTATAATTTTTCAAATTTATTTCCTTCAAATGTCTATGCAATGTTCCTACTGTTTCACAAGTTCTCTCTGATAAACTGAATGCCACCTCCTCCCTCTTCCATGATTTCAACCTTCCCAGCCTGGGACAACCGTACCAGACAAGTAATGCCATACTTTGCTCCCTTTTCAGTTTTAATTTCCTAAGGCTTTAGGAACAACTATAAAGCATTGATCACTACTCTAAATGAAATAGAATTTCAATACTTATGACTTACATTTTCTAGCTTCTGACAACGCTCTCTCATAGGAGACTCCAATTCCTCGTATATTTTTGCTTTTAACAGTTCTAATTTTTGAGGAGTTAGCACCTTAAAACAAAAAAGTATCACAAATAATTAGTCATATTCAGTTGTTTACACTGTGGTAAGTCACATAGCCAGGAATAAAGTATTTCAAATACGATTTTAGGAATTCTACTTAATTTTCTAGGTTTTTCTAAAGAAATTTCAATAGTATTTACAGAAGCAAAAAAACATATTAGTGAACTAAAAATATTCTGGAAAGATAACAGAAGCATTTAGAATGTCAGTGTTTATCAGTAAAAGCAATACAAATTTCAGGCTGGATTGCCAGGAGATTTATCTCCTTTGTGGGGGATGGGGGAAGGAAAAGCAATCTCACATTAAAGATAAAGAATTAGTGTCTAGAAAAACTTAAACATTAAGTGAACCAATACCAAAAGATCAAAATGAGCAACACCAAACAACTACTTGCAAAACACATTAGATGTGTGTTCTCCAATGGATACGTGGTACTGGTTTGAATACAAAAAACCACCAGGAAAGATTCCTTGTCTTAAGCTCCATTCTGTATGGTATTTTGTTAAAATTTCTTGGTATGGTTCACACAGCAAACTATCTACCAAGAAGCAAAATGTAAAACAAGAAATTTCATCCACAACTGTGACATATTCTAACTTATTAGACTTTTCTTTCACTTATCTGTACCCTGAAGTCCCTGGAACTAGTTCTAGTTATCATACTGAGGTGCATCTCCTCCATTCAGAGCCTGGGATCCTTTGTTTTAGAGGCTATATTTGTTTCCTAAGAACATGTCCTGTATTAGTTTAAGAAAACAAGCAGTTACATAGAGTGTCATCCAAGTTATCTTAAATGTTGAGGAGTTTTTTTGTTTGAATTTTGTTTGGGATTTTTGAAGAAAAAGAAAGAAAGCATAAAGCTGTCATCATGAAGAAAAACAAGTATCTATTTTTCTAGTCACTTATCCTAACAGGTTTAGGCACCTAAGTTACCCTCCAAGGCAGATGACTCTCCCCTTAACAGCAGAGCAGGGAGGGTCTTACACAGCACCTAACAACAGGATTTGGATGATTCAGTTAAACAACGAAACAGTAATTTCAACCCATAGTCACTCTTGAGAAGAATCATTACCTGGATTGGGTGAATTTCAAGATATCTGAAATATATCCAAGCTAGGTATATACATGCTGCATTAAGAGAAAAAATACGCATGGCCCTACTACAGGATAAAAATACGTACTAAGCCCTTTCAGTAAATTATCTCACCTGCATCCTCACTTGTTCCAGCTCTTGTGTTTTACCCAGCAATTGATCTTGATATTCAGCAATAAGCTGCTGAAATTTGTCATGTACAGTCTGTTTTTCAACTAACAACCGTTTTAGTTCCTCTTGTGATTTGGTATAATCCTCTTGTAATCTGAAAGATAAAGTACATATTTACTTTATCTTCACCTTTTAAAATTAGAACTTAAAGCTCAAAAGACTCATGCACAGAAGCAAACATACAAACACCAAATAAGAATGAAGCTATTAATATTCTCTTCCTGTAATATATTGAAAAGTTATCCCATACTTAAAAGCATAAAAAGTACTGCAGAAACATCATCTGCAATGTCTTAAGGTACTTTGAATTGTTTATTTTTTAATAAGAACAACATTCAAATCTGTCCTTACACAAAGAAACAGCTAACACACGTACAAATAAATCGCTTCCAACATTTAGCTTCGCCTTTTAACAACTCAAAGACAGAAACTTGTTTAAATTGATGTACCTTAGATGTTCTGCCCTTACAGTTTGATAATTTGCTTTATGGTATTCACTTCGCATTTTTTCATCCATCAAAAGTTTTAGTATTTCTTGTGAATTAGCTGCATCACCATTTTCACCCACAGGAGGAAGGAGGTTGCCCAAACCATCCATTTTATGATGACTGTTCACAATGAGTATGGAGAAGATAAATGTATAACTAATCTACAAGACCATCCACTCCTTGCGCTGACGTCTTAGAAGACCAAGACACCTGAACAAATACAAGGACATGTAATTAGCATTCAAGTACATTCACAGTGCAAAGGTTTCACACACTGCTTTTGGTTTAAGTACAGAAGAATCCTGGTTCTGCTGTAACTCAGGTTAGGAGCCTTTACTGAAAGTGCAACTCTTCTCTGCTCAGGCAGCCTGCCCTGAAAAGTAATAGCCCTTCCAGGGACATAGAATACACTTAAACCTGAAGATCATTTGAATCAATACAAAATAAGAACAAGCACTACTATCTGACAGATTACATGAAATGTTATTTTTACTTATGCTATACATTAAGACTCCAACTATGACGCCCTAATTATGCCTTGTTAATCAGAGTTCAAGCAGAGGCCACAGACAGCAGACACATACAGCTTTTCTTACTACTTATTAAAGTCAAAGGCTGTCACACTATCCTAACAGGTAGTATTACTCAATACACCACACTTTCAGCTGGAAGAAAAGCAGATAATTCTCTACTGAATTCCTATCAAGCCCTCTCTGGAGAAGAGTTAAGGTGTCAGGACAGCCTGGAAGACACCTGTCCACAGTTCAGTCCTGAAATATGTAATTGATACATGTCACTTCCTTATTTTCAAAGCCTATCTTGTGGTTTCTTGCGACCTTTCCAGAAAGAGTTTTGCGAAATGTGATAATATCAGATCAGTGTGAGGAAAGCTGCAAATCAAGAGCTGCTGAGAAATGAGGAAGTAATGCCCCATTACTGCTTTTTTATATTTGAAGCAATAGGTATTAATCTGATCATTACTGACACTTCTACAGGATCTGGGGGAGGGAGGACTGTAACTGAATTTTAGGGAAGTCACACAGCTTTGAAACCAACTACTCCACCATTTTAGCTTTTTGCATAGCTGGACTGATCCCTAAGAACTCCATGTCTGCAGTGTGCAAAGTGTACCTTTGTACAAAGTAAAACTCAAACAGAAACAATGTTAAATCTCTACCATCCCTACAAATACCTCACCTTCTTTACATGCACAGTTGCATGTATGTTTTCTACCATGGCACTCTTTCATGGATGTATCTTAAACACTTACAATTTGATTTTATAAACCCCTGAACTATCAGCAAGACGAAAATCTGTCCTCCATATAGAAAAATAACACCCATCCCACTAAGACATGATAATGGCAAGAAAACTTAAATATAAGACTTTCTTCCCCATTTTTTCTTCCTCCATTGCTAAAATGGGAAAAGGTTGGAGAAAAATCTACCACTTATAACAGTAGTCTAAGCAAAGCAACAACAGCAACTTCATATTCTGCTTTACCCAAATTTGCTGAGAATGAAGAGGAAGAAATCAGAATAAAGAACATTGTCCTCCATGACTGTCCTATATGCACAACCAATTTCAAACATTAATGACATAAGTTCTGAAGAACCTTCTAATCAATACAATCTCTTTTTTATCCCTGAATTTTGTTGGCTGTTGGGAAAAAAAGGACAACAGCAATTTTCAAACTCAATATAAAGACATTTTCCATTGTTAAACCAACAGCTGGATGAGGAGAACAGGTCAGTGATGCCGAGGACAATAAATCACGTGAGAGGACAGAAAGCTCTGGTACATAGAGAAAATTCAAGGCAGCACATCCCTATGAATTTCTAAGCATATCAACAGGGTTAACATGATCACTATTAATAACAAACAAAAAACCCCACACAAACAAAAAGAACAAACCAACAAACCAAAACAACAACAAAAAACCCCCAACAATAACCAGGCAATAGGACTTTTCTCCATCTTAAGTCTTTGCTTTCATATGCTACAGATACTAAATGTAACTATCAAGCTGTAAGCCTAAACTCAGAATTAGGAACACAGCATTTAAAGTCGGGTCTGAATCCTGCTGCTTACTTGAGTAAGAAGTATTTCTGAAGTGGCATATTGGATATAAAGTCAAAGACACCAAGAAAACACTACGTTTTCTGAGAGCATGTCAGCCAAAAGATAAGCTGAAACACAGCCTTTTGTACTCTCTATTCCAAGCTGCTGCAGGTGAGAAGTATATTCTCTCCTCACAGCTTTTGCTACTATCAAAAAGTCACAAACTACAAAGCAGTACAAAGCAATTACACACCTGGCCATGCATGCATGAAGATTTCATGAGAAAGACAAAAGGAGAAAAGAGAGGGAGATAATTGCAGCTGACAAAACAATGCTCCAGACCGCAAAAACCTAAGTTGTAGTTAAGGAAACAAAACTATTTTGGCTTGCAGGGACATCTAGCGGCAAATGTCATGATTTGCATTCCTGGTGACAACTGAAACAGACAACAATAGAGATTTCATTACTTCATGAGAGCTCTTTCCTCGAAAACAAAGAGCAATTTGTAATATTAAACCTATTCAGGCAAAAAAAAAGTATTCTTACAGGCAAAAAAGTTTTTTGCTGTTTTGGGGTTCTTTTCCCCACATCAGAAAATAATTTCTGGCAGTAAACTGTCAATAGTCAACACCATTTAGGGATACAAATACTGTAAGTATATTACCAACCAGAATCTCTCCTGTGCTAATGGCTAACAGTACTTGCTCACAGTCAGTGAACAGACCTTAAATAATCTTCAAAATTACACAAAGACTACACCCATAATTTTTGAGAAATACTTTAAAAGAACACTAGGTTCTTCCTCTTTTGGAGATGTGTTCAAGAAGTAGAGAAGCATAAAACATACTTTAAAGAAACTAAACCCACCACCATAGCTAAACTTAATTCTACAACTACATATTTGCCAAATTTTATCAAGCTACCAAACTGCAAATTTGTATCAGTTGCCCCAAATTCATACTACGAAACCTTAACATCATTTTCCACAGGTATAAATATAAAGGTATTGGTGCAGAGTCCTGAAACCTAGGTACGGTCTGTAGGTAAAATGTCAAGACGTACTGTAGAATAGGTGAGTGAAGTAAATCAATTATATTTCCAAGAATCACCTTTGTTTTGCCTTTCTTCTCCAATTATTTCTTTTCCTAAAGTGAGAAACATTGCTGAAGTTCCTACTACACATTTCTCCTCTTCAGGGCTATGCATCATTAAAGGGTTTTTCTTTTGCAAGATTTTTCAGCTATATTATTTTAACTTTTTGTTTGCTACAAGCTCCTAAAATAGTGAGAACACTTGCATTTAGAGAAAAACACGACAATATCAATATAATTTTATTTCCTTATATTAAATTTTATAGTATTTTGTTTACAACAGCAAGGCTTCCTTCTTGCTCACCTGGCATAACCAAATGACATGACTGCACCATGTACTGGTAATTCCCGAGTGCCATACATAACTCGCTCATGGCTCTCTTCTCCATACCATAGCCACACTTAGAACATTTAAATTTATCGTGTTTGAACACTGTTTTAAACAGTTAGATGATACAACAAATATAATTTTGCAACTACTGATAAAAAATCTAACAGTATTTAGCCTTGTGCCATGTTTTGCTCAAGCAGTAAAATTCTCAGGAAAATCTGTGGAAGTCAAAGAGCTTCTTCACACAATGTATGGTCTAATTCCTCTGCCTGCTTCTGTCACAACTCCAGACCTCTTTATTTGCTCTTTTTTTTTCTAATTCAATTAACCAAGATCTTGTGAAACAATGAACTATGCCTGAAAGAGTGAAAAACTCAAAGAAAGCACAAGCTCGTGAAAGCAACTCTTCAAACACCACCCCTTCTCATCCCTGCTCAAGAGTGTACAGTAAGACCAGATAATGAGCTACTGAAAAAGTGTAATCCAGTACAAGAGCTCACTGTCACCAGGAACGGGAGGTTCCACTCCTCATTTCTTTATCCCCATTCCTGTGTTTGTCATTCATCAGACCCCTTCATGAACTGTTTTAACTCAAGAAGCCAACACACTCAAACAAGCAGAAAACACTCAATAGTTTTTCTGTGAGGTCAGTGAGTCACAAGAGCTCATGGAAAAATCCAGCAAGCGACATCATCAGTGAAAGTGGGCAGCTGGTACGGACTAGGGGAAAGGAACAAAGCCAAGTAAACAGGAGGAGGAGCAAGCCTTTCTCCTTTCAGGAGCAGAGAGCTGGCACAGCACGGAGCTCAGATGTTCACAAAATCACAGCCTTGGACCAGATACCCAGATTTTAGACAGTCACAATTCAGTGAAACAAACCCTATCTTCAACAGCTACGCAACGGACTCATAAGAGATCAGACTTCCCGTGAACAACAAGTGTGTGACAAAAAACCCCAAACCCCCTTCTATGTAATCTGAGAAATGACAGCACATTGCATATTACATTAATAGTCCGTATTCTACTCATCTGCCATCAGCAACTTGCAACAGCCAAAGCAATCACCTTAAAAAAAGAAGAAATAATAAAAAAAAAAGTAGGGAGGCAAAACCAAAGAGAAACAGGAAAACCTTTGCTATAGAAAATTCCACAACCTAGACACTGGTCAGATATTACTGTAGAGAATCCAGTGAAAAAGACACGTAATACCTCTGTGTACCTAAGTGCAGAAATTTTGGAGAACATCTGTATTACAGTCGCATTAGAGAAGACATCAATCTCATGCAAGCTACTATCACTCCCTCCACAACACTGCTCAAAGTACAAATTTCAACAACAATATATTCAATAACTATATATTATTGCAGTGTCCATCCCTACACACGGCACCATCCTTTCAGTTTCTGTCATGCTACAGATCCAGTTACTTATTAGGTAAAAAACAACAAACAAGGTTCTCTCTTAGCTCAGAGTTAAAATTTGTGCTTTAGCCACATACACTACCAAGTCAACCTGACAGCAGTTACTGATCAAACTGAATTTTGAATAGGAGCTACAGCTGGTAAATTGAGCTGTTCTCAAGAACAGTCAGTATACACAGCCCATTGTGTGTTTTCCACTGTTTTTTTATATCAAGAAACCTTCAAACACATAAACTTTTGCTCACTAAAATCTCATTCAAAGTTCTACTCAGGCATACAAAGGGCTGCTTTTTGCAAATACTTCTATACTTCTACAACTAAAACTCTTGTGAAAAATCACTTCCCTTTCATATTGACTTAAAAATCGAGATGTTCAGGCAGGGCATACGTTTCACGTTAGTATATGTATCCCACGCCTCCTGTAGGCAGAAACATGATTGTATATACACTCTGCAGTCTGAACAAAGATCGAGCGAGAGGCCAAGCGAGCTGCTTAAGTCACCATGACCTTTTTACTGCTAATTGTTTTGACTTATGGACGTAGGAGCTCGGTCAGAGGAACAACACTAACACGGCAGACACACATTCAGAAGCACAGGAAAATAATCATTATCCTCACAGCGCACGTGGCTGAGGATCGCTGGTGGAGAGCAAAGCAGACAAGCGTAAACACTTGAAAGCCTGCAGCGAGCGGGCTCCTCCTGCCCCTCAACCGTGCCAGGCGATCCCGAACGCAGCAGGCCACAGAGGCCGCAGCAGGCTGTTCCCGGAGGCGGCACGGCGGGCACAGAGGAGCGCCGGGATCTCCCGTCCCGCCTGCGCGGTGACAACGGCCCGGGCCGGGGGGAACGCGCGGGGCCCGGGCAGAGGCCGAGGGGCCTCCCCACCCGCTCGCCAAGAGGTGCAGCCCCACGCACGCACAAAGGCCACTCACACTCCGGCGCCGCTCACACCCTGGCCCCGCTCACACCCCGGCTCTCCCTCACAGCCCGGTCCTCCTCACACCCGGGCTCCCCCTTGCCCGGCAGAACCCCCCCACAGTCCGGCCAGGCGTAGCTGCCGCCAGCCCGAGCGATTTAAAAATGGCGCCTCTCACCTCCCGCCGGCGGCACCGCCCGCCGGGGCCCGCGGAGCGCGGGGCACGCTGGGAGCGTTGCCGGGGAGATGGGCGGGCTCGGCAATGGCGGGGGCAGCCTCCAGAGAGCCCTGGACGCGCTCCGGGCCGCTGCTCTCGAGCAGACTTCGGCTGCTACGAGCAGCTGAAATACGGTAAACACCATCTTCTCGCAAATCCTCATTTGCACTCTAAAATTTCTTTGACTGAAGCAAGAGATTGAACGTCCTGATCCATATTAGCATTCCTCTAATAAAGCTAACAGGGCTCTAATAAGGATTAAAATAGTTTTCAATGAGTATATTAGAAGGTGGGTATTGGTGATGACGCACACACATACCCAAAGAAAAAGTGAAACTCCCTTCCAGCCTAAATGTCACGTTTGCCAGCAGCTGGAGATGACAGCTGCAGTCACTCCCCAGAGGTGGCTGCAAGCTAATTAAGTGTCTAAAACATCAGTGATCTCCACAGCTACAGTGGCGGGAGTTCACTGCTTCCCTGCCAGCCTGATTGTGCAGACCGATGTCGCCGTGCCTGTTTACATGTATGTTGCACTTGCTGCAATGTTAGAAGTGAGAGATCGACAGTATTCCAGCTGTACCAATGTACACCTATAGGGAAATAAATAACACCACAAGACTCTGCAATGAATTTAAATTTCATTTTTATTCAAAACAGATTTTGATGAAAAATATGAAAATAAAAAGCTATAGACCTAAACAGCTTTACAATGCAAAAAATTACTATCTAGAATGTATTATGAAGTTGCATTCTCACTTTCTGTATCCAATTTGCCTTCCCCCCGCCATGAGCTCTACAAGTATTAATGCTAATTAAGGTCAAACAAGTGTTTCTCCCCTTTATAGCTGCATTAACAGGAATGGTAGAGTGGCACAGATTCCTTCTGGTTCTATTAGTGTCTGTTCACAGCAGGATTACATAGCTACAATCTATTGGAAAACAGTTCATTTACATGAGAAGCATGACACCAAGAATCTAGATCACTCAGTGTGAGCTTTTTGGGGGACATAGCAAAAAAACTACAAAATCTAAAATTCTTTAGGTAACTAAAATCAACAGACAGGGTTGGGTGTCTCTTGCCAGCTAATTTATGGAATAATTATTGTGTAAGTACTTCCCGTGCGTAATCTTTTTCTAAGAGGATAACTCAAGATGGTGGAAACTTGTGTTACTTTATTTTTGCCTCCATGTTTTTCACACTGATCAGAGAAGGGTACTTGTTTCCTTCCAAGACCCACTGAGTCAGGTAATTCCAGTTACTCACTGATGGATTTCTGAAGTGTGGGTGGTAATGGGGCTCTTCTTTGTCACAGTGACCATCCTACCTCTGCTCCATGTAAAAGGGGAGCTGCTGTAGTGACTCAGATGCGTTTGACCTGGGAATCTTGCTGAGTACCAGGAAAGAGAGAAAAAGCAAGAATCAAGATGGAGTTCAAGGGTACAAGGAGGAAATGGCTGAAGGAAGGAGGAATAGAAAGCAGAGCTTACAGGAACAGAAGTGGGGCTAGTGCACAGAGCACAGAGAGAAAAGAGGGTCAATCAAGAGATGGATCTGGACAGCAAGAGGCAGAAACAGCTAGAAATTTATGACTTTAAATATTACAAGACAAATATGGGGGAAAAAATGAGGGAGAAGTAAATATGAAGCCACCCTGTTGGGAAGAGAGGGGAACCTCATACTGGGGTTGGTTTGTTTGCTTTCTCTTTTAACTCAGTACCTAAAGGAAATATGTATAACACCTTTATTTAAAAAAGGATTATTCCAACAGTGGCAACCTTTTTGAAACATCTCCCACAACACAGGTAGATTTTGTTGTAAAAGTAGAAATTTATGCAGCTACAGGTAGGTCTCAGTAGTTTATTAAAAAAATAAAAAAAGAAGTAAAGTCTCTGAGGGACACTTGAAGTTCACTGTGGCTTGAGTAAAAGTAAAGAGATTTCATTTAGAGATGTTACAGTTTTTGATCGACAGTATTAGAATTTGTTTGTGACTCTTTAAATGCCATATTATATTAGTTCTGGGTAGATCAGTGTTTCACAGAACAGCAAGGTTCATCTTCACAGAAAGAAAGCAGTGTATAAAGAGCTGTAAAGTATGTAGAGAAGCCCAGGAAAATATTTCAATGCATTTTGCAGATACACTCTTTGGAGGAATATACTGTCTAAATATGGTCAGAAAAAGTCTTGAGTTTGAAAGCTCATTTAGACTTCTTTGCTGCCTCAGTTGAGCAAGCTGAAAACAGTTGCTAGATTAGCTAAATCCTCAAACTCCTGTAGCCCAGTAGTGTATCTTTAGAGAAGGTTTTGTTGTTATGTACACATGCTGCTGGTCGTACCTGTAGTTTAATCCATGCTTAGTCTATGTCACCTTGACCTGAATCCAACCTGGCAGGATAGAGGCCAAGTGGGGAATTAGTGTTGGGAGTACAAGCTCTGTTCAGCATCTGAATCAGCAGATCCTGAAAGCATCCAAATAGTTTAACTGTCCCACACAATTGTGGCAGAGATGTCTGTGACTAAGCAGTGTGCTCTTTGGGGTAGAGACTTAAAAGTATACATTGTAGTGGTTAGATTGCCTGAGAAAATTAGTATTTTTTGCATTACAAAGTCAAAAGACAGAATTGCTTTTAAGTGCCACAGTGCTGCAATAAGAGTCTTGCTGAGTTAAACTCAGAGGCGTTTTTTACCATTAAGCTCAGTAGGACCAAAATACAATTTTTAGCACAGAAGACGTCAGTGGATATAAAGCCTAAGGCAGTTTATTAAGCTATTACTCAACCAAATGAGTTGTATGGGACTGCTGATCACGCAGGGATTGTGCTCTCTACTTCTCTGTTCAGCCTGGATGTACAGGATCTTGTGCTCATCTTCGGTGTCTTTATTACCAAGTATCTATGACTACAGATGAAAAAGATGTTTTCCTGATGACTACCAACTCATTAAAATGGTATTCAACAGAAAAATGTAAAGGGAATTTATTAGGCTACAAGGGTTTTTTCCATGTATGTGTATTGTTTTCATATATTACAGGCCTCAGTCCTGACAGTGCTTTTATTTCCATTAGATTGATTCCATTCTACCCACAATAACTAAAGAGTTTTTCCAAATTTACACACACAGGTGGGTATAACCACACACTCAGCAACTGAAGGGATCATGACTAGATCAAATGCAAGTTCAATTCCTAAAGTTTCTGTCAAAAGCATGTCTGTGCTTCTTTCAGAAGCTCAGCACTGGCCAGCTTCAAGCTTGTCCTAAGGTAGTGTATCACAGAATCACAGAATATGCTGACTTGCAAGAGACTCATCAGGGTCATCGAGTCCTGCTCCTGGCCCTGCACAGGACGGCCCAAGAATCACACCATGTGCCTGAGAGGGTTGTCCAAACTCTCCTTGAACTCTGTTAGGCTTGGTGCTGTGACCACTTCCCTGGGGAGCCTGTTCCAGTGCCCAACCACCTTCTGAACATTCTCCTGATATCCAGCCTAAACCTTCCCTGACTCAGTTTCATGCATTACCTCAAGTCCTGGTCGCTGGTCACAGGAGCAAAGAGATCAGTGCCTGCCCCTCCACTTCCTCTCACAAGGCAGTTGCAGACTTCAATGAGGTGTCTCCTCCAGGCTGAACAGTCCAAGTGTCCTCAGCCGCTCCTCATAAGGTTGGCCTTCTAGCCCCTTCACCATCCTCATGGGCCTCCTTTGGATGCTAATAGTTCAATGTCTGTTTTATATTGTGGCACCCAAAACTGCCCCCAGCACTCGAGGTGAGGCTGCCCCAGCGCAGAGCAGAGTGGGACAATCCCCTCCCTTGCCCGGCTGGTGGTGCTGAGCCTGATGCCCCCCAGGACACCCCAGGTTGGCCCTCCTGGCTGCCAGGGCACTGCTGGCTCATGTTCAACTTGCCATCAACCAGGACCCCCAGGTCCCTTTCCGCAGTGCTGCCTCTCATTCCCCAGTCTATACACACAACCAGGATTGCCCTGTCCCAGGTGCAGAATCTGACACCTGCCCTTGTTAAGCTTAATTTGGTTGGTGATTGCCCATCTCTAATTTGTCAAGGTCTCTCTGCAGGGCCTCTCTGCCCTCAAGGGAGTTGACAGATCCTCCCAGTTTAGTGTCACTGGCCAACTTATTTAGTATTCCTTTGAGTGCTGCATTCAAGTTGTTAATTAAGTTGAAGAGAACTGGGCAGAGGATGGAGTCCTGCAGAACCCCATGAGAGGCTGTCCAGTAGTTCAGCCTCTCCACTTCACTTCTGTCTGAATCAGGTAGGCTACGCATAAAAGGTGACATAGCATTGACTCACTAGGCAACTTCACAAAACTAATGAGTTGTCACCTAAATACAGTCCAAACAGGAACTGAGGATACAGAGTGAAAATTTCTCCTTTCTCTCTTTACATCAGTGCAGTGCCAGTTGCCAGGGGAGGCAGAACCTGCTGATGGACTGCTGCACCTTCTGCAGCAGAACAAGCAGAGAAATAAGCACACACATTCAGGAAGAATTTATCAGTAAGTTTATAAACTGCTCTGCTAGCACTGCCTCAACCAGCTAGTTCAGAGCACATGTGACCAAGGTTTCTGACAATAACATAAAAATATATCTTAAGTTTCTCATTCTAAGTTTAAAAAAAAAATCCACAGTGAGTCCAACTGCTTGGCACAATAGCACAACATTTGCATAGCAAATTTCACATAGCTTTAGATAAAAGCAATGATGATACCTGGTTTAATGTTTGCAGTTTTGCCATGTCACAACTGTAAGTGAAACTCAACAGGTTTTGGTCAAAACTGCAGCAGAGTAGAATGCTCAGATTGTCAGTATATTAAAACTGGGCCTTGTGCTCAATGGGTTAACTTTATCATTGTCAGTTGAATAATTTGTTACTGAGAAAGGTAAACTGATATGGGTTTGAGTGATCAGACAAAGTTTAAGAGACAATATTCTTCATCAAATAACTGTAAATATTTTTATTTTAAAAAATGTTAATGGCACCTTAGAGGCAGTCATGACTACACAACCAAATATACAAAAATTACATTTTTGTAGTTGCATCTTTCCACAGTGCTGCACAAAATGGAAATAGTATGAGAAACATTGCAGGTCACACACCAAGACAATTAACTTTAGTCAATAAAAGCAGACAATTTTTGGTACACCTTGATACTACCAGACCCAGGTTCCCTGGGTAAAAAGGAAAGGTGGCTTTGTGCAAAACTTTCCAACAACAGTACAACTTAATATGCTAAACATATAGCAAATCAACCGTACAAGACAGTGTGACTTGGCCTCATGCAGTCCTTATATACAACATCATCTCAGTTGGCTTTTTCAGGGAAAATAAGCAATTTCATTGACTAAAATAAAACTTTTCTTAGTCTTTCACTGTTGCAATGTAAAACTGTCGGATATTTTGTGCAGGATTAGCATCAGAGACACCATTCCAACTTTATCTGAAAACAAGCCCTTTATAATCTCCTGTACTTTAAAGGGAAGCAATATAATTAAAGGCCGTGTTCTGGCATGATAGTGAATGAAGAAAGCAGATAAATATTTGCTTGATTAAAAAAAGTAGAGTATAAATTTGCCTGACTGCTAGTCCTAGATGGACTTTCAGAAGGGATTAAATTTTGTTATCAAAATTAAATTGTTTAATTACAATAATCTGTGTTTATCTTCTGTTGTATCATTGAATCCAGAAGTAAAATGTCTCTATCTCAGTGGAAAGGGACTTGGTTTCCCAAAACGAAAACAAACAAGAAAATTTGCTCTTGTACCTTCTAAATGAACTACAAGCTTCTGTGTTTTCTTTTTTCTTTCCTGAATTTCTTGCTCAATGATTTTGATTTCAGAAAGCAGTAGCTGTTATTATGCAGCTAACTTTGTATCAAACATAAACCTGAACTGATTCAACTTCAAATGTTGGAGTTCTTGTTTATTATGTTATTCAGTAGCTAATAATCAGCTGGCAACCCTTATGGTTGCAAAACTGAAGCTTATGCTTACACTGGATTTGTCTAGCTTCAGCTTCTGGTCAGTGGATCACGTGTCTTTCCTACAGCAAATTGTCTTCACCTGTTGAATTTCTATTCCCCAGATAAGCAGTCATGATTTGTTCGAAGAAAACCACTGGCTTCTAAATATCCTTCCTGGAGTGCAGACATCAGATCTATATTGATAGATGTCCTGCAGCAGAGGCACTGCATAACACAAACATTTTGATATTAAACTAAAATGCAGTGAAAATTTTTAGTGCCTCACTAGGAATTCAGAGCAAATAGACATCACAGGAGTGCAATAAAATGAGCAGTTGCATGAATGCATATAATGTAAAGCAGAAAGAAGGAGGAATTTAAACTGGGTCTCGTTTAGTCCTGCCAATCACTAATTGGATGTTCAACAAAAATGGACTTATAGTTGAAGGTAGCAGAGGGATCCATGAGACAAGTTTTAGAGGAAACCTCATTTAGTCCTGAATGCTGAAATAGGAGAAATCAGGAAAATTGTGCTTTCATAAGAAACTAAATCTCTAGAAACCTCCAAACAAAAAGCTGCCAAAAGCCTATAGAACAGGGATTAACAGCTTATTGAAGGGCTTTTCCATCAGAGAACTGCTACCAAAGTGAAGTGAAATAATTGCCTAGCAGGCAGCACCAAGCAGAAAAGACACTGTCTGGCAACTTTTTGTTGAGTGGGAGTGTTTTAGAGGCTCATGATGAGTAGGTGTAAGGAGTATCCTAAGAATGTCTGATGTGTTGTATGAGAACATAAAAGCAAATGGTATCCTGACAGAACACGGTTAATTGATTGAGAAGCTGAACAGAGTTCTCCTTAGGAGAACCACAATTCTTTGGGTTGGCCTAGGCATCCTCTCACAGGAAGCACAGCTCAGACTGCAGGCCAGATACACACACTAGTATGTAAAACACATAATCCCAGCCTAAAGGGGGGAAGTGATGCTGATACTGACACTAACAGCAGAGGTATCAGCCCTGGCTAGCTCAGGCACCAGCCTTCTCTTGATCCCGAGTACAGACACAGCTGGCTAGCCTGTCCCACCACATCCTGGGGCCATTTGTATCTGTTCCCTGTAGGAAAAAGCTAGGAAGAATTTTTCTACACTGAAGCTGCCCCAACATTCTGCAGAGAGTCTGCCTGGAGCCCAGTTTCAGGGGCAGCTCATGATTCACTGCAACAAAATGAAAAAGGCTCATCTCCCTCAAAATCCCTGCTTCATACTCATGAGACCTCTCTACCAGCCCTTTAAGTCTCAAGATGTGGAGAACCATCCACCTCTTTCACCATGTTTTTCTTCCAGTCTAATGAGCTACCACGGCATATGGAAGACTTCACCACATACCAGTGTTAGCACGAGGTAGGAAATGGGAGGGCGAAGGCAGGATAGGAGGCCTCCCTCCCTCTTGGGTGGCCTTCCACATGGCAGAGCTCCTGGCACTGTAGTCTCACACTGTGCAAAACTACAGCAGTTTCACTCAAAAGCAGGCTTTTGCCCTTCACTTTACCTTTTTTATTATTTTCTTGATGCATGTCACATCCTCCAGTGATTTAAATCCCACAGAGAAAATAACCTAAAAAAGTGATGCACTCATTCACCACTTAGGTAGTTTTTATTTACATAACTAACATTATGCAGCCTTTACAGCTTTTTCTGTGTCCTCTGCCAGATGTAAAGCCAACATGGAAATGCAAGACCTTCCTGTTTCCAATCTGGGCCCAGTCAGATTCTATCAAGACAGTGAGCAATCTTTTGTAGAGCCATCGATTTTAGGTTCTACCCTCATTTGGCACTGAGGTCATCTTCCAGAATTGTAATAGGATGCCCTTGGAGCAGAAGCCTTCACGTTCCTGGGTTGTACCACACCAACATCCTTTCTCATAAGAAAAATACTAACCTTTTTCCTGCCTGTCCTTGAGGCTACCTTGAGGCTACCTGATGTAACAACTACAGAAACTACCACTGGGAGGATTATTTAAACATATAACCATGCAATGGGTAAAGGAGTTTTTCTTACGTAAACATTATTAACACATGATATTCCTTTCTTGCACATTTACCCTTCTGAACCCTTTTAATAAAATGCTAAGCTAACTATTTTCTCAAGAGGCCAACACAGAAGTTGGCTGTGCAAGCTGAAGAGAAGAATGGAGATTATAATATAGGTGGCAAGAAAACACCATGGACAGTCACAACATTCTTAGGATCAGAACCAGTTGTTGGTCTTGTTTGGGCTCTTGTTTGTTTAGTTTTGGTTTCCATTCCACCTCCCTCTGAAGATGAGGTAGGGCGGGATTAGGATTACATGGGTGTGCCTGATCTGATCCATTTCTGGTGACTGCAAACCAGTACAGTCCTTCCTGATTCTCTGTTCAAAGACGTAGCACATATAAAGAATCCTTAAAATATTTGTAAGTATTTGAATTAAATTTTCCAAATGCTGAGTTATATCATTATTTATTAAGTTATTTCTGTCCTTTCTTCAGTTCCTGAAGCCACAAATAGTAACTATGCACTGTTTATCTGATTGTGGTAAAATGTCAAAGTTCTTCCCGCCCTCCCCTCACCCACTCCCTTTCCTCAGAATAAGGCCTTCACAACTTCTACACCAACTATTGCACTTGATTAAGAAGAAGTATAGACATCAAGCTATGCCCTCCCTCCCATAATACCAGAAAATACTGCAACTGAAAAGAAAATATGTCATGACAATTATTTTCCCAGTTACTAACACTGAACATCAAATAATTGGAGACACAGTTTTTTCACTTAATGGAGAGCGAAGAAGAATTCTGGTTGTGGTGGTTTGTTTTGTGGTGGTTTTTCTTTGTTTGTTTATTTTTAATAAAGATCTTGTTTTACATCGTGGCTGAAAGCCAAACAGATTTCAGGGAAATTTTTTTGCAGTTCTTAAATCAAGCAAAATTAATTCCAGTGGGAAAACAAACCCAACCCTGTCTCCTAGTAGTGGTACTGTGTGTTAATACATTATTTTAAGGAATGTTTGTCGAGAGTGTCTACAGTTCATATATTTACAGAAGTTTAACTCCCTGCTCCCCCTATGAAGCTGTTCCCTCATGTTTCTGCCACATTCTTTAATCTGACAGAAGAAAGAAATCCACTGTAGCCAGGGTCCCACCACCTGTATGCTTTGCATTCAGTTAGAACACCCCAACAATTCAGTGCTAACAAAGGCTAGCCTCAGTGTTGCCTTTCTGTGTACTTCTTTCCCCTTGCAGGTTGCAGGGCTTGAAACAAGTGAGTGCTTTGGTGTGCGTAACAACTTACCTATCAGTTACTTGCTTCTTTACTCCTTTACAAAATTGCCTGTGGATCTTATCATTCCATTCGGTCCATCTTTCAAAGTCTTATGCCACATGTATGTGCTTTCCAAATGTGACAAGGAACAGTGCCAGGATGGAAAAACTGCTAACTGTGGTCAATAGTCACCACTGGTCTCATTTACAAACAATAAACTCTGTGCAAAAAGTTACTAGCAGAAGCATCAAGTTTTGTTAGTCCTGAAAACTCAAAATCCCACGTAATGATACCCATTAATTTAGAATCTAGAACTATCAATACACAACTGCGTAGTTTGCCTTATCACTCTATAGTTGGATTCAGAGAGAAAATTACCTTATCAGTCTAACAGAGCTGATACACATTATGGCACTCCCTCCTCGTCACACTCTTTGCACTCCAGCCTAGTAAAAAGCACACCTGACACTTGCAGTTGCTGGGATCCCTCCCAGACCATGATACCATCTTTTGTGGGTATGGGTTTGGAAAGTGGAAAAACATTTGGATTAAGGCAGAAGACTGGTTTAAGTGAGCAGTTCATCATAGACACAGCCAGCTAGACAAAATCAGATTGAACAGGCAACTGACTGCCAACAAGTATACTTTTATATATTTACACCAGAGTTTGTATACACACAGTGCTTAAAAAACAGGGAGGGGAAGTAAAGAGGAGGGGGAAAAGAAAAAAAAAAAAAAGAAAAAAAGAAACAGCCAGTCCAACAGCTTCATCTTGGTATAATCATCCTTTCTATAGCACAAATGATATGATCCCAGTTTTTACAAAATATTGCCAGCAGCGTCACTGCAAAAAAAGTGCAGATGATATGAAAACGGCTCTTCATCATAGGAGCAACGAACTTTGCAATAGTAGAAACGCACACTAAGATGACAGTCATGAAGGCCAGGATAACATTTATACACTTGCCCAGGAGCACTTTGGCATTAACTGTTTCAGATTGCTGTGCTTGCTGCTCTTGCTGATGGAGCTCCAGTTTGGAGACCCGGGTCTGGCATGATTCTAAGGCTTCCTGTAGACAGAAAAAAATAATTAGGGTAGCCATATTTCCATTCAATATTTCTTCACATTTTAGCTGCAGAGCCATCCGTCAGCTAGACTAGAAGTGTAATTTATTATAGACTGCTAAAATTTCAATGAACAACCAACTTTAAAAAAAATAATGCACATATATGTCTGAATGAGTGTGTCACTGTTTGCTCAGGCATAATCAAGTCTAACAACAATGTCCAAAATGTAGGGTTTTTTCCTTTTCCATGTTTGAGAAAAAGTATCATAACTGTAATGTTCATGACAGATGTTTCCTATATATACTGTTGATATAAAGTGCTAGTAAAGCTGTTGCCACAGCAACTATCACTGCATTAAAACAGCAACAAATTTCGTAGCTTTGTATATTCTATACAAAACATTAGGGTGGGCTTGCTGTGATACTAATTAAATCTACTTTGCAACATGTAGCACTTGATTTACACTGCCTCTGTGGTGTGCATTAATTTTGCTCTCAAAGCCACCTGTCCTACAATGTTGGGCGTGAGTCCTCTGTAAGACCTTGCCTTCTCCCTCTGTCAGTGTGACAGCTCATCGATCCATACTCCAAGCGGACAGTGGAGACAGTGGAAAAACCTGGGAAGATGCTTTTATGGGATTCTCTCTCACATGTTCTATTCCGCTTCACAATTTGTTCTAAAGAAAGCAGATCTTTCTCTTCTGCTTGAGGATGGATTAAACATAGTCTTTGAGTAAGATGCTTCCTAAAGACAATACCCCCATGCTTAAGCCCTCCCAAAGCAAAACACAGAAAAACTCCCAACTGCTTCACTTATTTGCCAACATGACAGCTTTTTGCTGGAGTTGGGATTTGGGCACAACTGTGTAACATGGTGCAAAGCTGTAATTCCATGAGATTTATCACCTTGACATAATCTTTTACCACTGTGTGACAAGGAAAACCAACGCTCCAGCATCCTGACTTTCTTCCCCACTCTCAAACTCCAGATATTTTCCTTGCACTAGCAGGGTTGTTCACCTGATCGCACAGTAAGCTGCTTCAAACCAAACCTCTGCATATAAACACCCAGAGAGTTATCAGCTTTCCCTTGCTGGTCAGTTCTTTGTTGTTTCAGCAAGCTGAACTGGCTTACCAAGCAACTGGCCAGGCACCAAGGCCACCACAGAGAATATGGCACAGTGCCTTACACAAGACTGCTTCCTTTCACTGCTCTAGGAATTAGTAACAATACAGAAGACAGTTCTTAATGGGTGGCACAAAGTCTGTTATGGTTCAGGCATGTTCTCCACTACACACTAATGAACTTTCCTGGTCCTTCTTCCACTCTGACTGTAAGTTATCCTCAAATTGTCTTGTGGTGCTTTAAAGGAAGTCCAGCTGTAAGTCTGATACCTGCAGCTCGGCATTGAGAGGCTGAACACGTCTTTAAAATGATTTGCACATCCTTTAGCAACAGAGTTAGGTTGTTACTCAAAATATCCACAACTTAAATTCTTTTACTCTATTTAAGCTAATTTTCCAAACCACCAAAGAGATAGGTTTAAACGGGCCCAACTGTACAGAGATAAAAGAAACAAGATTGTATCAACATAGCACTTCAATTAGAAGTCTCTGACACCCCTCCAGGATTCTGCTGATGAGCTAGGAAATATTTCACAGCCCTTCTGTTGGACAACTCAGGTTTCATTATGTTTTTACATCCTCGAGATGCCTTCACAGAAAGGAGTCCTCTTTTCTTTAAATCTGTGAGAGACCTCTCTTCTTCAAACCTACAAAGGAACCTATGAAATGCTTAGCTTCAGTACCATACCTTTCCCACTCTGTTCCTGGGAGCTTCCTAACTCACAACATTTAGGAAACTGTGATAATCCTGCTGTCTGCACTCTCTGTGTTTAGAAATGTGAGCACAGGTGTCTACAAGTCAGGTTTTACGTTCTTTTACCATCTGAACCAATATGAAGATAGGCTTTGAGCATTCCTCAGTTGTTCATGAATAGTTTTTTTCACCACTTGCTCAGGCTTTGAGTAGAAATATTATACATTATATAAGTGCTTGCATATAAATATTCAAGTACCTATGTAATGACATTATTTGTAGACATTATTACTGGCTTTTGATTGAAGTCAGACATGACTAGAACTGACCACCAAGGTAAGCACACCCCACAGCTTTGATTAGAGAGGTTGTTGTGACCATGGCTTAAAACTCTTTACTTATAACTGGCAAATCTACAAGTCTATTTATAAATCAGCTCTTTTACGTTTTACCCTAAGCTCAATTTATAATAAACCTTGCCAGTTATGAAACTACATACTGGAGAAAGTGTGAGCAAGAAGTTTGTGTCAGGACATTGTCAGAAGTGTTGTGTTACACAGTACAAGGAGACTCAATTCCTTCCTCCTCTGTGAAGGAAATTAAAACAGGCCATTCTTCAACCCCAAGTCTGCCTAGGCTATATCATCAGTTCCACCAGAAAAAATCCTGAATCCAGAGAAAAAAATGGAGACTGTCACTGATTCAATGTGCTGAGTTTTCACCTTAAAACAGACAAAACATGGGCTTAAATCTTTCCGCATATTCCTTATTTAAAAAGATGTAGAAAGATGCAAGTGTTTCATGGTACAAGATTTCTACGAAACGTTGGAAGTTCACACTAAGGAAAATAAGTACCTGAACATCTCGTGACCGCTCGTAGGCCTGATACGCCACTTTCTCCTCTATGCTGGCGAGCTCTTGCTTCAAGTTTGCTGTCTCGTGTTGATGAAGATCAGTGAGGTCATTTAACTGGTCTTCCAATCTTTCGTATCTTATTAGGAAAAGAGGTTTAAATTTAGTGCCTTTTGTTCAAGTAATGCCAAATCATGAAAACAATTGCACATTTTAAAAGGTAATTTCTCAGTGTATGATGATTTCATCTGACTGGCATTACAAAGCACATACAGAAATCAGTAAAAACTTTGCAAATTTTCCATAAACATTTATTTAGCAATCTGAAAGCCTTTTTTGAGTATTTCTTGCTGGCAGTAGGTGTTAAAAAGCAAATATTTTTACATCATTGGCAAATTTTATGAACTATAAACAGTGCCTAAGGATATCCAACTCACATTTTTCACTCTTCATTTAGACAAGAAGATATGGTTTCATAAGTAAGTTTGAGCCAGTTAATAGCTCGCCAGTAATGACAGGAGAAATATGTTCTCTCTCAAATACAACTGCAAGGTTCTGCCATTTGTGTACAGTCTGTTCTGGCATGCCTCTGCCTGATAAACCAGTTCAAGCCAATCATCAGGAGACTAGAATTTTTTTGGTAAGTTTGTCACTTGATTTAACACACAAACAGGCAAACACTGCAGTCAGCACAAAAATGATGGAGGCAAAATTGTCTAGAAATGGGTGGCAGGAGGCTTGAAATTTTACTGGCAATGAGCTGTCAGAAAAGGCCACTCTGCCTTCTCCTGAAACCAAGTCATGAGCTCAGGAGGCCTTTTTCATTGTTCTTTCCTCCCTATATTACTATATATCAAGCCTTTCCTTATATTTTAAGAACTATAAGCAAGGGAAACATGAAATATTACCCTTCACACTGAGATTTTGCCCTCTGGCATAGTAAAGATTTCAAGAATCGACTGTCACTTTAACAAGCCATAGGAAAAATGGGATATAGGTACAGCAGGTGCAAGCCCTCTGTAGAACATACTGTCCGCTTCTCACAGTGGACGGTAAAGGAGTTAATTGTCAAGTAACAAATTTCACAAAGATTTGACGAAGTAACAAGATGAAGTTGTGCTACAGCACTTAAAACTACATCTCACAGCTGTGTGTTACACCAGGGTACAAGGTGACACTGGATCCACAAGGTAGCAATGTGTGTGAGAAGTATTTGGACAAGGTACTTAGGAGTCAAGGATATACTTATCAGCTCTAAGTTCTGCTACACCACAGACTGATTAGCTTTTCTGAGTAACATTAGATGGGAATCCTTCCACCAGTTCCAAAGCACTGGCATCTCCTATGTGCAGTATTCACATAATTCACATAAAAAGTATGACAGAGGAGAGAGTTTTCTGATCAGCCTTTGACAAAAGGCAAAGGGCACTACACTATTTGATAGGAAATAATAATATTCTATGTGTATTCTATTTTCAGTCATTGGAAAGAGTTAAACATGTTGGTACGAGACATTGAGTGGAATTAATTTTTCCTTGTGCTTCTGAAATCTCTCTCTCTCACACACACACATATTTACATTTTCCAAATAGTTTCTATACCCATTCAAAGGTCATTACAAGAGAACAGTTAAAAAAAATACCTATATCTTTCCTCTTGTAGCATCTGAGAAATAAAGCCATAGTCTCTTTTAAACTGGGTTTTTAAATTCTCAATATCATCAGCTAATTGGGACTGTGTCTCCTTGATTTCCCTTAGCTCCTCCAAAATCATGGAAAGCTTTCCTTGGCTGTCCAGGGTACTTGCCACAGCAGGACTAAAGGAAGTATTCCCATTGCTATCTGCTGATCCAGAGGTCCCACTTGAGCATTCATCATCACTAACATATTTTGGTTTGGCAACGATGGTGGCACTGCCCCCATAGGTTCTAGAACTTGTTTCTGGCCGAAATTCATCCAAGGTATTTTTGAGATGAGCAATGTTGTCTGCACTACCAAATTTGTTTCGGATCAGGTTGGCAAACTCTCTAGACTTGCTGAAAACAAAGACAGGTGGTGTCAAAGATACACCTGGCACACCCGACTTGCTGCTCTCTGTTCCATGCCCAGTGGTACGAGACTTTCCGTGTTGAACATCTTTCAGGTTATCTTTGGAAGTATCCTTGGTAGCTTTGGAAGATCCATTTTGTTCAATATCCTTGAGCTTTTTGTGATACTGTTCCAATTTCTTCTGCAGCTGGGCAATGGAGTGGGCAGATTTCTGGTTCTTTTTCTCAAAGACTTGCTTAATGCGCCCAGCCTGTTGCTTGTCTGCACTGTTTACCAGTTTCAAATACTCAGCCACGTTTCCATCCCGAGCTGTTTGCTCAACCTTGATTTGCTCTGTAACCTTGAGGATTTTCTGTTTCAAGCTATCAGCACTGAGTTTGACTTTGTGAAACTCTAGGACCCCATCTGGTACATCAAAGTTCAGGTTGGTATCAGAACCTCCACGGCGGATGTTAAGTGGTAAACTCAGGGTATTCATGTCATGTCTTTCCACCTTGAGAGAAAAAAAAGTGAGGTAAA
The DNA here is from genome assembly GCA_013397175.1 of Platysteira castanea. Lineage (NCBI taxonomy): Eukaryota > Metazoa > Chordata > Aves > Passeriformes > Platysteira > Platysteira castanea. Next base: position 1,892,768 of record VYXC01009569.1, on the reverse strand, counting down.
TTTGAATTCTATTTTTTAAAATCAAACATCCAGTTTCCTTTTCCACATAGAATGATATCAAGTACATTGAATAAAGTCGCTTATATTAGCAAAGCATAATAAACTTTTCTTCGAAATTAAGCATCATATTTCTTGACTTCCACAGGTTAATAAACAGTCCAAGGAACTGCTTGTCTCTCTTAAAACAGAGTCAAGATGAATTAGAGAGAAAATTATTCAAGTATACAACTTTTTGGAATCACTTACAGTTTTCCACAAAATAACGCCTAGTTTAAAAGGTTCCTAAATATATTGTTTATCATTAAGAGTTTCAAAGAGGCCATGGCTGATAATCACTCAGTTTTTTCTCTTAGAAGTGGTCAAACATCAATGGAGATGTAAGCAGATTTTTCCCTCTACAGCAGTGCTACACTGTTCAGTATATTTTCCCAGGTTTAACGCCTTTTTGGATACATCCCATTCAAATTCCTCCCACAATTCAAAGTTTTTGCAAAACTAGCTGAAAGCTCTTGGAAATTTAGTGTATGCTGCAAACTGGAAGCAACTGCTGTTTTTCAAAGCAGAGAGCATAGAGAAAGAACTGGTCTGTATTTGACTTTCCAGCTTGATGAAGGTGCTCAGTAACTTGATCTGCTGTGTTAATTCAGTTTTAATAGGAGGTTCACTGAGTGGGATTTACAGAAAGAAACTCAGGAAAGAAAACTGCATTCAGTCAAGTATACTATCTGTAGACCTTAAATGCTCTCTGGAAGCACAACTAAAACAATTGAACTACTCAGTCACAACACTGACATGCAAAAGATCATTTATCTTTCTCACCAGAAGGGCAAGATAGTCTGATACAAAACATTAAAAAGTGTTTCCTTATATAAAGTCAAAGTTATGGGGGAGGCATGAGAAGAATGATCTAAACAAAATAGCTTCATCCCTATTATCATCCTGGTTTACTCTGCGTGACAAAGAAAGTGCATTTCACTGCAGCTGCCACAATGTCATGTCTGTAGAGACTGCTTAACAAATGCTCTGGCCATAATGGGTTTTCAGAGCTTTAATACCAGAGGGAACCAATACAATTGCTCAGGCAAGACCATTGCAGGGACAAGGCAGAAGCTATGTTAAAGCAACTTTTAGAGATGCATTTGTGAAATGCTTTAACTACTCTTTGCTTCAAAATGACTGAGAAACTATATTAAAAGTTTGATTTCCAACTACAGTGTTTATTATTATGTATAATACTGAAGATCATGCAGTCAGGCCTATACATACATGTCCAGTCATCACCTTTTCAATCTTTTCCTTGAGTAAAAAAACATAAGCCCATCATTAAGTATTGTTGTAAGGTTTGTTTTCCCATCCTTGTACAGTTTTGGCAGATTTCCTGGAAATTCACTCAAGGATTCTTGTATTGTCCTTAAAAAACAAGCTCAGTAATCAGATAAGGTGTCCTACTGTTAATAACATGCATCGTGCACAGCTTGATCAGGAGAACTACTCTGTCTTACCATGTTGGGGTATAAACACAGATGCACCTACACACATGTATAGGTAATGCACCTATAAATCTGGATCTGACCATCTCAGAGACAAGATCATCTCTACTACTTTTCCTTATAGAAAATACTCTAAAAATGTATTGTAATAGTTGGATACAAGCCCAAACCAGATCCCTTCTCCCTTAGGTCCTCTCCAAATGCTTAGTATAAAACAAGAGTTTCATGAAACAACCGAAGACATTTTTTAATAAGCTTTGGCACAAAATTATGCTGTAATTAGTCAGAGAATTGTATGTACACACAAAACAGATCCATCACTGATGTCACTCAGAACAAGCTGTACATAACTTCCAGGAATGGGTGGGTCTACGTCTAACCTTTACACAGCAGTAAGTGTTTACTTCCTTAGTAAAAAATAGTCTAAAAATGTATTGTAATAATTGGATACAAGCCCAAACCAGATCCCTTCTCCCTTATATCCTCTCCCTCACTGGAGTCTCTATTGGTCAGCCTTCTCTGTCTTCCTGAAACTTCAAGGTCACAAAAGCAATAGAGATAAAAAGAACAATAGCATTGAAGGAATACATCTGCTGAATGCTGCCGTGCTTTTGGACATGAGGAAATCTGTTAGTGTGTGGCAAATCTGCTCCTGACGTGAGTAAAACCAATCACAGGCTCAGTTCAAATTCAGAAAAGTTTAGAAAAGAATTGTGTTTAAATTCCAAAAGCACNTCTCTAGACAAGTGGCCTGTCACCTTTCTTCTACCTTGATGAGGTAGAACAGTCTTGCAAAGATCCATTTGTGATTGCTTTATAGATCAGCACTAATGCTACCCCAAGACATTAGACTTCCATCTTCAAACCCTACCGCAAACCCTTCTTGCTGCAAGTCTCGTCTTGTGATGAGAACTGCCTTCACTTCCTGCTGTATCGAATGCCTTGTTCTGTGTACTGAGCACAAGACTGCCAGTAGGAGCTTGAGCTGCTTCCTCATCCCTGCAGGGACTAGTGCCCTCTCCTGGGATGCAGGCTGAAATCCTCCCAGTGCAGGAGAATGAATGCACATCTCCCTCATACTGTGTGAGTGCTCTTCCGGCTATGCTGTGGGAAGAAATGATGAATGCCATCTGTGCCATTGTTCCTTCTGTGACTCCTGGGTCACCAGCATCTGACAGGGCCACCAAGCTGTTAATAATAAAGAAGTTTTTGAGAGATTGGGTTTTTATTTTTTTAAGATTTCCATTCTGGTTGCCAAGAGAAAAATATATTTACATACAGTAGCAGCCCCAATAGTCAAAATGGATCAGCCATCTTTTTGGAAGTGAGAAGCACTTTAAGAAAAAAGAATCATCAGACATCTCTCCTATTATGGTAATTAATAGGGGGGTGGCCATTAGCAGTAGATGAGAAGCAGCAGTCCTGAGACAGGTGGTACCACCAGGCAGATGGGAAGTCAGAGCACTAGCCCACAGTCTGAGGAAATACCAGACACATACCCTCGATCTGTCTTCTAGGAAAAGACAGGGAAGAAACCAATTTGCATATGGTACTGGGATAGCCATACCTGATGTTAGCCTGAAAAAAGAAATTTGAGGCTTGGAGAGAGACAAGTGCACTTTATGGAGCAGTTCACATACGCACTTTGCTACAGCCCAGTTGAGAACTAATGGTAATGTTTGTGCTGCTGAAATACGAGCTTTTAAGAATAGTGAGTTAGAAGTAAAGCAATTCAGGCTCCCTGCCTGCGTCAGAGCCTGGCACCACAGATGACTAGAAAGGTAACTCTCAGAGATAAATCACCAATCCCCCTTTTTCCAAGGAGACAAGCAGATCTCCAGCTGCATGACCATGCTATTCATACAATCCATCCCAAGCCAAAGTCCAGAGCTGTTGCCCTGGTTTTGTAAGCCTTCTGTTTTTAACCTTGGAGTCAGATTCTTTCACATAGATTTATGTAAATAATAGCCAGTGTTTACTTAACGGTATTTTCTGTTTTTCATTCCTTTTGTGATATGAGAGCTTTGATGAGCACCTTTCTTCTCCAGTGGGATTGAGAAGGAAGTGACATGCTCTCCAATCCCTTGTGGAGTTGGGACGTGTATAAGAATGAGATAATGTAAACAATAAAGGCCATTATTCCTTCCTTTCTGCTGAACCNCAGTTCAAATTCAGAAAAGTTTAGAAAAGAATTGTGTTTAAATTCCAAAAGCACTGCTAGCATTAGAGTTTTTTTACTTACTGGATTGAGAGCTCACTAAGGGTACAAAAGAGTCATATCCAACATATTTTTCTGTCTGATTGTATTTGGACAAAATGGCAGGTGTCCTCTGCCATCATGTTGCAAGGTTGAGTCAAGAGCAACAGAGGCTCTTGAAATTCCCTGATGATGTAATACACCTTTTCGGGGCGGG
>VYXC01009569.1:1831194-1888669 GCA_013397175.1 Platysteira castanea | reverse complement strand
CTCTTCCGGCTATGCTGTGGGAAGAAATGATGAATGCCATCTGTGCCATTGTTCCTTCTGTGACTCCTGGGTCACCAGCATCTGACAGGGCCACCAAGCTGTTAATAATAAAGAAGTTTTTGAGAGATTGGGTTTTTATTTTTTTAAGATTTCCATTCTGGTTGCCAAGAGAAAAATATATTTACATACAGTAGCAGCCCCAATAGTCAAAATGGATCAGCCATCTTTTTGGAAGTGAGAAGCACTTTAAGAAAAAAGAATCATCAGACATCTCTCCTATTATGGTAATTAATAGGGGGGTGGCCATTAGCAGTAGATGAGAAGCAGCAGTCCTGAGACAGGTGGTACCACCAGGCAGATGGGAAGTCAGAGCACTAGCCCACAGTCTGAGGAAATACCAGACACATACCCTCGATCTGTCTTCTAGGAAAAGACAGGGAAGAAACCAATTTGCATATGGTACTGGGATAGCCATACCTGATGTTAGCCTGAAAAAAGAAATTTGAGGCTTGGAGAGAGACAAGTGCACTTTATGGAGCAGTTCACATACGCACTTTGCTACAGCCCAGTTGAGAACTAATGGTAATGTTTGTGCTGCTGAAATACGAGCTTTTAAGAATAGTGAGTTAGAAGTAAAGCAATTCAGGCTCCCTGCCTGCGTCAGAGCCTGGCACCACAGATGACTAGAAAGGTAACTCTCAGAGATAAATCACCAATCCCCCTTTTTCCAAGGAGACAAGCAGATCTCCAGCTGCATGACCATGCTATTCATACAATCCATCCCAAGCCAAAGTCCAGAGCTGTTGCCCTGGTTTTGTAAGCCTTCTGTTTTTAACCTTGGAGTCAGATTCTTTCACATAGATTTATGTAAATAATAGCCAGTGTTTACTTAACGGTATTTTCTGTTTTTCATTCCTTTTGTGATATGAGAGCTTTGATGAGCACCTTTCTTCTCCAGTGGGATTGAGAAGGAAGTGACATGCTCTCCAATCCCTTGTGGAGTTGGGACGTGTATAAGAATGAGATAATGTAAACAATAAAGGCCATTATTCCTTCCTTTCTGCTGAACCTGGCAGGTGTAAGAGCGTCTTTATTGTGTCTCCCCAGACACACAGAGCTTCAAGAGGGACAGCAAAACCACTGCCTGGTGCAATGAACACAGGTGCACTGCTAGGAACCCTTCACTGGACATGAACTGGCAGGTTTCCTTTCCGTCTTACATGTAAAGTGGAGGGCTGGGTGATAGGCAGCCTGCCAGTCATGAAGAAGCATTCAAGGCACAGGAGTGATTTGAAAACCCAATCACAGAAGCAAGGATAGGGATTTCATTGGCATCCTAATGATGCACATGTTTCTTCATTTACTGTCTGCAAAAGAAGCACAAAGGTCAGACTTGCAGGCCATGCTATCAAGGAACCCAGAGCACAAAAGGATCCATGTGCCCCAATGCTACAAGCAAGACCATTGGAAAGGGATTCCATATGGACAGGATCTGCTGAACAGGTGAGAATATCATGTTTAACAGCCTGTAGAGACTGGCCAGTGTATCCTCTGGTTGGAAAGCATAAAGCAGACCTAGAAGGTTATTTCTTCCCCAAAGATCTTAGGTGGGATCCATCTGGAAGGAAAAACCCCATAGTGAATAGAGCACACAGAGCATGCAGCCCACCCTAGTACAACCCACATCCCATGGCTACTCAGATGAATCACTTCCTGTGCTCCACTGGCTGCGTCAAAGGCTCTCCACTAACAAGTGAGAGATAAGCCACTTATATTTAAGGTATCAAACTGAACTCTACTCTTTAGGTCATAGATTTCTTTTATATTCTTTTAAAAAGCATAGAGGAAAAAAAACCATTTACAAGACAGATGCATATATGCATCAGGCTCCAGAAGGCCCACATCTTTGGGTTGCCTCAGTAACAGAAATAAACCATGAAGACAAAAAAATTATCTACTTATATAAATAGGCTCAGTTTACAGGTGTTTCCTTCTTTTTCTTTCCCTGAAAAACCTCATTACTATCACCAGTCATAGGTGTACAAGCTAAACAAAAGCTTATGATGACAATTTAAGTCTATCTTGAAAGAGTTTCTGATGAATGCTTAGAAACAGAATCCCATAAGGAGCATACAAAATAGGATTAAGGCGGCTTTAAAGCTTTTAGAATTTGGCAATAGGAACAAAAATCATCAGGAGCAATTCTCTTTATCAAGAAATATGCATATGCTAGGAACACAGGTGTTCCAATGGGTAAAAGAGCATGCAGAGGGGCTTTTAATGCGTTTTCAGTATATTCCAAAGCAGAAATGTATTTGGGGAGAGAGTTTTACCATCTCTTTCAAGTTTACTGTTCCTTCTAAAATCCACATGAGAACCCTTCATGGAAGTCTTAAAATAGAGCTAAATCATCATAAAACATTTTAAGTTACATAAAATCAGTCCCCAACATTTTTGTACAGTATGTTACAGCAAAACACCTTCTGCTCATCTTTTTACAGAGCTACTTAATAGTAACATCTAGAAGTACCTACACTCAGAATATCATGCTAATAATCATGCAGAGGGCTGAGAGTATATGGGAATGGAGGAAGTCAGCAAAACTTGTTTCTACTTTTTACTGGGGTAATGGAAGATCTGGGTGATTTGTCTGAGACCACCTGGCAAATGCTGATGGAGTCAAATAACTGAAGGTGTTTCTTTTATCATCAACAATTCCTCTATTACCTATTAGCCACCCTCCACACCCACCCCCCCAAAAAAACCACTGAAGCTATAAGGCATCTCACTAACACACATTAGGTGTTTATTCCAGGTAGGAGTCAAAGATAATTCCAGGTACCCCTTGGCAGGTATCTGCTCTTCAGTATTCAAAGGCTGGGGAACTTCAAGGCCATCCCATGAGTAAGGCATCATACAGGGGCAGAGAAGGCTGTAGAGATTTGAATCCTTCTGCAAATTTTCTGCACTATGCCAACATGGTCTAGTAATTATAAAAATTCAGTTGTTCAATTAAGCAACTTCAGCAAGACCTCACATATAGACTAAACTACTAAGCATACTAAGCAAGACATCAGATGTTGAATCCAGTCCTTCTCAGGGTCAGTTTGAGCACCCAATCTTTCCCTCCATTTTAATTCATTAGCACCACAGAGTTGAAACTGTAAGCACAGGCACCTCATGAAAGATGTACATGTACTTGCAATTTTAGTTTAAGTGAAAAAAATCCCCCAAAATTTAAAAAAACACCCAAGGTTGAAAATGCTATAAAACAAACTCTGTAGAAAGCATTTGCAAAGAAGGCACATGCACTGAAGTTCTGGTGTGACTAGAAAGACAGCTTTTATTCTCTCGGTCTAATCTGATCAAGGCCAAATAGCCATGTGACCCAAACAGTAAAGTTCACACCAATGTTGGTTTGCCTCAAATTCTACAGACATGCTCACTTCAAACCAAAAGTATCCCAGAAATAACCTTTTCTCTAATTTCTATTTAAAGGACTGAACAAAGGCCAAATTTTCAAGGTCACAGCTTGTGTGTAAATAAGTATTTAGATATGTTATTATTTCAGATTAGACCAATGGGAGAAGAGAACAATGGGGGGAAGAGGCAGTTTTCTGCTTCACTGGTAACACCAGCTCCTTCAAAATCCAAGAACATCCACTGAAAAGTCTCCAGTGTCACTATTCACACTCAGTCCTGTTCCAAGTTTTTCAGCAGCACAAAACTGACATAAGCAAACTGGTTCCAATACAAACAACTTCTGTGCCTACACACTGAAAACTGAAAACAACATGCCTCTATAAAAGTAAGCAAGTTACTTTCCATTCACTGCTCAGCAGTCATGTGCAGAAAAAAAGAAAATCACTGTCCTGGCTAGGGAAAAAAATACAGTGATGAACCGATACTTGCATTTACTAAGCTTAAGTTTCTTAAGCAGGCAAAAGGTAGATTCCACACCCCTTGGTTAACTATTTTACTTCAGATCACTCCTCCTCTTTAGATAAGCACTGTTAATTAAAAACAAGTCAATAAAATACCTTCTCCTAACTCAATCAAAATAAATGTAACTTATGTGCATGTTCCTCCTGTCTCAGGTTTACACAGCAGCCTAAGGAAATGCCTGGGAGCCCCAGGTGCTAAATGGGTGGTTCCACTGAGCCCATTAGGAGAAGCCTGCACTGCTACTCCCCGTGCAGGAAAGTGCCTTTCCTCTGACACAACTCCCTCAAGGTACCCCCCCTATGAAACAGTGGGGAGTTGACATATTTTTGAAGAGTGATGTCAGACATTATGTATCCCTTCTAGATTAATTGTTCAGCTTACTTTTAGTGTTTCTAGTAAGTGCTCTCCCTTCCCCCTTCCCAGCTTTTATGGATTTTTCTTCCCCTCCCATTCAGTAATAAGCTTTCTTTTTCTAAAGATGTCTGAATAGATGGCAATAATGAAATTCTCCAGACTACTGTGAAACATTCAGTGAAAAGCCAGCCTGCTACACATTTTCAATTTCTAAATCCTTTTCCATGAATGAGAATTTGATAAAGAGCCAGCCACATACCTGCTATGACTAATCACTTCTCATAGTTACAGGTATGCTCCTGATCTCTCACCACCTGTGATTTAGAGTGTGCTTTCCTTCATATCACTGCATTGTCAAACTTCTCATCACAAACTATTCCACACTGATAAAGGTGCAGCAGGTCACCTTCTCCCTCCACCTGGTTCTTTCTGTTTCACAGTCAACTCTTAATTTCATTGCTATTCAGATAGTCTAAGCATTTTGTGGAATTCCAGCTCCTGGAACTGTACAATCATACAAGAGAATTCCAGGAAATACTATGAAGTTTCTTGTTCTCAGTTACAGAGAAGTAATTCTCATATCTAACTTAACAGTCAACAACCAACCAAGTCCTTCTTGCCCCAAAACAAGGACAACTTTAAGGAAATTTCAAATGTGTAATTTACAGACCTACAAAGATCAACCCCACAGCTCAAGGCTGATTTTAGTCTAATTCATGACTTTTTATTGCTTTGAGCTGGCAATGTTACATAAAACCTATTTTGTAACATTAAGGCTTTACAGTAGCAGGGAATTTTGAAAGTACAGCCATGGAGAGACAAAACACTCTAAATCCATATAGACTGGCCATCACAGGCAAAAGATGCAAGACTCGGGGATTTTGTTTGTTTAAACCATCGCAAAACTTCCATTTATAAACAAGAGAACAATAGCTCCATCAGGCATAGGACCTTTTCACTTGCGTTAATGCTGCAGCAGCACATCCTGAGCATATAAACAATCACATCTTGTCCTGTACATGAACTGAGTTGCTTACTTAAAGGAGCCTGCTTGCTTCTTCCCTTCCCCCTGCCCTGCATCTCTCCATGCTGGACTGATAAAGTCAAATCTCAAAAATACATGTCTGTTACATCAGCAGTTCTACCTATACCCAGGAGTTTTAGTTCATTTTTTTAATATAAAGGTTTAATCAAAAGATAGGGTCTGCTTTACTACATTACATGACTAAGCAGCTTATTTACCTCTCCACAATAACTAGTACATCTCTTGGCAAAGCGACTTTATTTTATCAAACCTTCATTACTTACATACACAAGTACACTTTCACTATTTTCCACATTACACGTGTAAGTGCATGTCTTTGCTCCACCCCTGATACCCAAGGCTTGTATTTGTACTCAAACCACAAATAACCCCAAAGGCAGAGAACTGCATGAAGATTGAGCCACCAAAAATCAAAAACTTTGGCCATACTTCATGATCTACATAAACTGAAAGAAACAAAAAAAATCCCCAAACAATCAAAAAGAGAAGAAAGAAGCCCAGAAAAGAGAGGAAAGGTGAAAAGTTTTATTTAAAAGACTAATTAAAAAAACTCCTTATTTCACTGGGCAAAATAAAGACAATTAAAATTTGAATCACACAGATGCATATTATGCAGGTCATTTGTTATTCAAAACCACTGGTGCAATAATGGTATTTTAAGCCACTATACACAACTGATTAACACTGCTCTGACTTAACTCTGGAGAAAATATCCTAACTGCAGTGCATTAAGAACCAAAATTCTCTGCAGAGTCAGTGGATTTAACCTCCTGTGGATCACAACAACACAACTTTTAAGTATTTTCTTATTTAAATTTATTTTTAAAATAGCAAAAATATTTTCCTTTATTTTTACTGAAGGGGCAAGATAAAGCATTAGGCAACAGAACCATGGTGTCCTGCTCAAGTAGTACTCTTTCCATATCTTCCTCTTGGAAGAAAATGAAATGTTGTCCCCCAAGTTTATACAAATAACATTGTTTTGAAAAGCAGAAACATTTTCTGCTGCTGTGACTATGCCATTAAAGTGGGTCACGAGTGATGCTTCCCATTTATGAATAGTTCTCTTTATTGTGGATCAAGTCTTCAAATATTATTTGTGTATTTTCTATCTTGTTATTTATATAAATATACATGTATCAAAATATGCTTTAAAAATAATTTGTAAAATATACATAAATTTATTGTTATTATAAGTGAATACTAGTCCACAGAAAATCTCATTTCCATGTAGTGTTTCTGCTGCTGTGCACCTGCTGGAGAACCTGCTCTTAGCATGGCATTTTAAGGTTACACCCCAACAATAAACTCAAATAGTTACAATCAAATCTGAATTCACAAAAAATATAACTTTTCCAGTAAAAAGACCCCAAGAGAACACTTTATGAAGATGAGTGTGCCTCTACAAGCACATGTCCCTGAATGTGCTTGTAGAGGCACATTCAGCACAAATAAGCTCTTTAAAGAAGCTCCATGTGCACATTATAACAATACATCAAAGTCGTACTTCTTTGTGCACCCTCTAGAAACATGTTCTTTGTCTGCACACGATGTTGAAGTTTCTCGTATAATCTTTTTAAACGTTTATGAGCTGGTACGAGCATGAATCAGTCCTATAAGAGGTTGGAGGTTTGTCTTTTTGAAAAGTATAGGAAACTTTTCTGTCAGTCTATTCTCTCTGAACAAAGTTCAGCTAAGACTGTTGTACCAATTTTATAGAATTAAAATAACCCACTATTTGTAAATAGTCATAAACTCCATTTTTCCTTTCAAATTTTTGTATACACTATACACTTCAATTACTAATACACATCACACAAATATCCCAACCCATAAAAGAAACTCTGCTGTAGAGAAGTTCCACAAGCAAATAGCATCTATTAATCAAAAACCCAGAATGAAAAAGGCTTGTCTAACTGAAAAGAAAACGAATGACATTCACCATTCACCCAATTAGCGAGAAATGAAACCCTACAGTAAAATTTTTATCTAGTCTTAAAAATATTCCTATTCTGAGAACATGCTTCCCCAATTAGTGAGTTTTATTAAACTGATAATAAACCAGGTTAAATTATTATTCTTATGTCACCATACTACTCATAACAAAAGTGTTAAATCACAGTTTTTTAAAGTTTTACAGATAAAGAAAGAAACTATTTTTGAACAACTGCCTTTAATGAGGATTCATTAAATTTTTACAGTGTGGCACAAATCCTCTGATGTAATTTTGAAGATGCTCGTGTAGTAACTATTATGTTTTGCCATGGTAGTACTAGCAAGTGAAAGCAGACTTTTCCCCTAAGAGATGTTTGCAAACTGAAAATACATTTATTTCTGTTTTGCCAGAACTAAAATGTCAAGGGTAGAATGAACTCCTGCAGAAGGAAGTCCTGCTGATTCAAAAGCTCAGTACAAAGCTCACTGCCCTCTACTCTTAACTACAGGGCACATTTGGTGAACATCTCCTCATGCAGTGTAAATACACAGGAAAATGTGTATTATGCATAAAATTTTAGTCATAAATTCAGTGCTTATAAACTAAACAAATAAACCAATCCAAAACCAAACAAAACTCCCTCTCCTTTCTCTCTGCTGTCCAACACAAAAACCATTCTCAAATGCAGGACTGCAAGATGAGAAGCACAGGCAAGAAACAGTAGTGACTTTGTTCAGCAGGCTAATGGAGAAACTGTACAGTTGCACAGGATATTAAATTGCTTAGAACAGAGTAGATTCAGTAGGAAAAATTGTTTTCAATTTGATATTTCTTAATCTGTTAAAACCATGTTGCTAATATAAAAGTAATTTAATGCAGGAAAATGAAACCTGCTTATCTTACCTGCTATCTGTTGTAATTGAGAGGATATATAAAATAATATAGACCAACTTTATGTAACTTCTTTGCTTCATTAATATGTTTACGCAAAACTGAATTCAATTTGGCATAGATCTGGTCAAGACCTGTCACAGGAGACAGCAGGGCTGAAAAGGCAACACCAACAATGCACCAGCAACAGTAAGACTCACATAAGAAAGGGGCAAGCAGAGATGGCTTTGTAGCCTGTATTGCTTCTAATGCATTTTCTTACCTTTGGATAAGTGTTCTAGACTCGTATCTTTCATATTCAGGGCCCTTACATTTTTTGATTTTGTTCAAACTCTGCCTAGGAGGACAGAGGGGATTAAAACCTTCATAATGCTTTTAGAGTCACAATTTAATTTGGATCTCAGCATCATCTTAGGTGTTTAATCCTAGCACTCCAAAGGCTGTGATGGTGTCACAGGCATTATTTATTTAATTGAATAGGGCAATACTAAAAATGTTTCCTGGGAATAATTTCTCTCAGGAAATTATAAAATTGTGCTTCAAATAACATTTGTTGAAACATGATTAAAGTTCAGAGAGCTTTACTTGACCAAGAGCTTTATATGGTCAGATGCCACAATTTAGACTCTTAAGACAACACTTGTCAATCCATCTCATTGAGAACCACCGAGATTTTTTTGGAAGAGGAATATTCAATATTGTTGTTAGAATATTGTAGTACAGTTAACATAAATAAAGATAAGTATAGCTTGCTACAGAAATAGTATCTACATTAACAGTTATGTACTTTTCATACTCTTAGTTTGTACATTTTTCTTGTATCTCTCCTCTTTTTGCTTTTGCTCCACTAACATTAGCAACTGCATCTTTTGATCTTAAATCAGTTCGGTCATGTTTTTTTTAATCTGGGATATATTTTACCTGCTAGGGAAATTGCCAAGATTTACAGAAATTGCCATCTTTGCACTGATAGAGCTTAATTTCATGTATCTCCTTCTATAAGGCTCTTAAGACTATCCCAGAACAGTTTTTCTTTTTAAATAATAGTGATACTTTATATGATATCACAAAACCAACGAATGTTTATTCTGGATACTGTGAACTCAAAAGCACATGATTTTATGGAATCCATACATTTCAATTTGAACAGATACTTGAGACAACAACCGATAACATTGTTTAATTAATAAAATACAATCTTAAAATAGAATGCATTTTGCTACATCTTCAGTAACATCCATTATTAAATCCATAACGATGGGTAAGTCAACTACTATAAATACATAAGATAAACTCGACCATCTTCAAGTTAGGTATTAATATACAGCTCTGTTTTACTCGAGAATCTCTTTCAGCACTGCTGGCAAGCTTCATGTGCTATAAAGAAACATAAAGCTACTTATATGGTCTAAGCAGAGATTATAACAGAAGCTATTCATATAGTATCTAACAAAAACTTCATTAAGCACAGAGGTACTTCAGATTCTTATACAACTGTAATTCATAATAGCTAGACCAGGGCAGCACTTCTGGAACAGGAGCTCAGGCTATTGCTTTTCTGCTTGATCGAGTTGTCACACACTCACCATCCATGACTTACATGTCCCACAAACTGAGTCACAGAGCTCGCCATCAACTTCTGTGCCAAGTGTATGAAAACAATAGAAGATGTTTCAAAGCATTTTTAGGAATTATTTTCAGCTTGTTGAAAGCCACTGTCTCTCTTACCTAACCACAGGGAATTGGGAGACCCTCTATCAAGCCACTGCGATGGTCAAACTGTTGCTCTCATCTCCTTGTAAATTTTTCATTTGAAGCAACAGGCTGCCCAACCTAAGTAAGTTTGTTCCCCATGCTCTATGGTCATTACAGTACAACAGAACTATTTAAAGCAGGATACAGAAGCTCCCCATATAATTTTATTACACCATAATGCAACAATATTACAATAATTACAACAATAACTCTGATGGTCTTTTTAAAGCAACTTGTAATCTTAATTCAGAGTGTTTTAAAAAAAATTATCAACAGAAAATGGCATGTGTTGATCTTACATTCAAGCTAAACGTACAGGGTTTCTCAGAAGCACAGACATAAATGCTAGTTGCCAATTTACTCTTAATGCCAGTTCCTACATATTAAACTCATATTAGATTTTTCTATTTTTAGAGTTGTGGTGATGTTAGAGGCCTATCCACCAATATGATTTGATTAGAATGAAACTGAAATCAATATTCTGCTCCTAGTCTGCCTGCCTGCCTCCCTTCCTCTCCTCTGAACTTTCTAAATTGATTCTCTTTTTCCCTCTTTTAAGTTTCTATTCAGACAGTTGAGAGGATATGCTTTATCACATCATTTGGTGTAAAAGACTAATAAACATATTACCATATTCAGTCATCGCAATAGCACAGATAAAAAGGAACAAAGCAGAGTTCAGTGGGAAAGGAAGCAGAAAAGAGTCATGCAGTCCTTGGAGTCCAACCATGGTTACTGGCTCTGCACTGAGCCAGAGCTCTGTACCTGAGCAGGGAGCTGTGCTTGGCTACAGGCTCCAGAATCCTGCTGTAAAGAGCCTAACATTCAACACAAGAGATCTCGTTCCATGACAGTGGAAAAGCAAAGCAAAACCCAAACCACAGTGTTCATTTTGATCAAGGCATTAGAAAACTGTCTAAATATGCTTAGAATGATTTTAACCTAAATAAAGTACCATTAATAAACCAGATTTTTAGAGGTCTCAACAGACAGATGAAGATCTCTATCCATTACTAAACCCTCAAAAACATGCCCTCTGTGACATTATGCCAAATGATGTTAGTCTAATTACACACAGTGAGTTTACACTCTACACTGTGTTACATGTTGAAAAATCATTTTCCAGACTCTCTTCCTAAAGAAACAGACTGACAAATACTCTCACTTTCTCTAGTTAGTTACTTGACAGGTTTGAGAAACATACAAATCGCTCCAAGAAATTATAATGCAAACTGCAAAGAAAGCTACTTCATCTTATGCCCCCTAGCCCTTGGTATATGTGTTACAATCACAGCAGTCTGCCTGCAGGTAAGCAAGTGGAAGAAACACATAAATTTGGGCAGAAGTTTATCTTAAAAATTAGCTCCTGTAGACTTAACACTATTTATAATAAAACAAAAGTTTGATGGCAGAAAAAAAGCAAGTGGTAAGCTAAAACCAAAATTACTTAACTTTTCAGCAACTCAAAATTGCCTGAATGTCTTTTATTCTATTTCGGCTAGAGAGGAAGCCTTCAGCTATGCATACATTTATTAAATGCTTTGGGAAACATCAATGAATTGCAGTGATTTGCACTGGACAAAAACCTTCCATGGAAATATGACTGTAAGGAACTCTGACCTCCCACAATGGAAAGAGCAAATCACATCTTTGACCGATGTGCTGTCCAAATTCAGACTTTAAGTTTGTCCCTACGTATGCTTCTGGTACTAACCAGGAAACATTGCAACATTTTAACTTTACGGAATCAAGCGACAGACTTCATTATTCATCCCATTTGGTCTGAAAACTTTTTATGTGCTTTCTATTATCTTTCTTGTTCATTTACTGCTTTAACAAGAGTGTTATAAAAATAAAGGTCAGTACAGAAATAAATGCACCAGGTGCTATGTTCCTCTGCATAATTTAACAATATCTAGACAATAGTCATATAGTCTGAAAGCTATATGATACAAGATACCGAAAAAGCCTGTAAGGGCTGTTTGCCAGCTGAAAGCCAAAGATTCATCAAAATAAAACCAGATATATGTTCAAACATTTTCAGATACTTATCCACAGGTACTGGGACCACTATAGCGTGGTATATCCATGTAACAACTTGTAAGCACATTGAAAAGTTAAAAATACTAATAAAAGTAATTAAAAATAGACTAGTAAAATAGACTAGTAAAACCAATGATTTGTCATTTATTTAGCTTTTCAGTGAGGAGCTGGTTTACTCCCTTTAGTGTGATAAAAGTGATGTTTAGTTTCTGGTATTAACTTCGCAATACAGGTCTTAAAAGATTCATGCACAACGCTGTGAATGCTTGCTTGTTTAGAGTGCAGAGCTGGGCTTGGGGGCTAGCAGCATGTAAATAACTAAACACACTTATGATGTGGTTTAATAAAAATTTTATACCATTTTAACACTGCTTTTCAAGTTCTCTAGATGGCTTCTGGGTCACATAAGGTAACAGATAAGAGAAGTTCTTACTATGTTTAAAATACCACAATATTGTGATATTTGATTATCTAACGTATGAAACTTGTGTCAGAACTGATCACAAGTTTCTTAAAGTTCTACTGTTATCTGTAGGGAAAGGAAAGGAATTATCCTGGAAGTACTTACTGGAAAGAGCATTTTTTCAGATGGTTTACAGTTTCATTGCACGTAGCAACAACCAGGGAAATTGTGTTACTGCCTTGAATGCTGAGACTCAACTACAAGCAGTTATCTCGCTGTCAGACAAAATCTCACAGTGTAACTCAAAGACAGTGTAAGGGATTCGGTAGATTCACTAACAGACTGGTCTTCTAAGAGACTGCTACATATGAATGCACATAAAATCACTCCAACAGACTTGGCAGCCTGCCAGTATCCCTTACAGTGAACAAAGTCTAGCAAGGTCAAAATATTTTTAGAGTAGTATTTTCAGAGTTGGGGTATTTTGAGTCTATGATCACCTTTTGAAGAGTTCCACTGTTCATAGTGGAATTTAAAAGTTATAACTGGTAGTTCTAGATACCTGTCTCTGGCAAAACCTGCCACAATTATTCGAGTTGTACTTCTGATCTGCAAAAAGGCAAATCCTAGAAAAACTCTACTAGTTGCAAGAGAAGCTCCAGTGTATCTCAAAGGGGGCATTGAGATAGTCATGCCAGATGTATTCAGTGAGCTGTTCCACAAGAATTTGACTCTCTCCCCACCCACAAAGCACGTAGACACACTGACAGGCAATACGAGCTAGAGATGAAAATAACAAAATTGAATAATCACATTGTTACTTCAAAGCGATTATGAGTTGCAAGCATTAAAACATGATTTACTTATTTCCTTTTTGGTCAGTGTTGTCTCCTGAACATGCTTTGGGGGTGGGGAGAGAGTCAAATTCAGCATAAATTCTTAAGATGAAGGTTTTGTGATCATCTGTCCACAGAAGAGAAAGTTGCGCAACTGCTTCCATGTTGAAACATCCAAGGACTCATGTTAGGCCAAAAGTAAATAAAGTGTGTCTTTGACAACCACAGACACTCGATCGGTGCTTACATTTAGATGCCACGTAGCTCCTGCAGCCACTTCAGGTGAAATTTCATCCCCAGTCTGATACCACAGGAATGTAACACCTTGCACATAGTGGTTCTGCCACCTGAAAATCATAACCTAGGCTCTTATATCTCCACTGTATCTTATCCATGACATGGCTGGCATCCATGAGCGATGATGGTAGCCACTTTGATAGGTGAAAGCTGAACTAGTCACTATTTTGAGTGAAGCAGGAAGGGCTGGAAATTTTCTAAGTGTTAAGATCAGGGAGGACACTGCAGGACTTGTTCTGCTCCTTCTTGAAGGATGGGAGGATGCCACATACAGGGACTTTGCTTCAAATCACAGCTTAGTGGCTAAACAAAAGCTTTTGTATTTTATTCATGTAAGCAGAAGCTAATGTGAGTTTTTGCCTCACATGAGCTCAGGCTTTCCCCCTTACCCTTTCCCGCCTTCCTCTATCTCTCTACACCTTTTTGTGAACTCTTCAGTTCTCAGTTTCTTCTGTCACTGCTTCCCTCCCACTTTTCTATTAACATACCTTGTAATAGGTGAGTTCCTTCCCGTCACCCAGAACTTCTGTAGGATCTACCTACTCTCAAAAGTTTCTTGACTCAATTTAGATTTTTCTCATCTCAGAAATAAGGGGTTTTGAAGCTAGGACCTAACTTTCTCACAGAACCATGTAATTTCTCACTAGTGGTACAACTTCCTGTAAATCAAATCACAATCCATTCACAATGGAAAATCTGAAGAAAATCTCCCTATTAAAGCACAAGCTTTCTAGTAGGTCATTCTTAGTCTCTCAAAAGATGCCTTACCAAATGTAAAGATACTCTTTAGGTTACACAACTTTACAAGGAAAGCAACAGCAGCTCTAGGAGTTTAACAGTAAGTTAACTGCAGCAATGCAATGCAGCTGCAGAAATATGAGCCAATGCAAAAGCAGAACGAGCATCTCCAAAAGCCATGGAATAAGCTCTAACACTCAGCAATCCTCACAAGCCTGGAAGAAACTTTGCTCTCTAAGCTCTTATGTATGCGCCTTCACTTCTCAGAAGCACAAAAAAGTATGAAAGGGATCATATACAAAACCAAAACAAACAAAACCCAAACAAACATAGGCCAGTACTGAAAGCCTAAGCGCTAATTTATTATCAGACACAATCTCCTTTGGAGGCTATCCAGGCTGCCACTTGCCCGTCAAGCAAAAACAACATCTGCTTTAAGTTAGCATTGCACCATGCTATAGATATTGCAGGACAGGAAAATTATTGCAATTGTACTATAATATATACTTCCCTTTTTTTGGGGTCAAACTTTTAATTTTTTTAAAAGTCTACAGAAATTAATAGAATAAATTAAAGAACTGTGATACCTATATAATGAAAAGAATTACCAACATGTTTTTGGTTTCTCTTTTGTGACACTCAAATAACAAGGATTGGAAAGATGGTAAGTAACACTTCAAAAGCATTTTTAGCTGATTGAAACAGAGCCATGATTCTAAACAACCTACAAGAGAACTAACGCAGGTAGTCTGAAGATTTTGTACTAAAACAAATGTCACTTTGCCAAGTGAGATGCACTTAGTCATTTCCTGATTTCTTTTTCCTTTATTTCACGCACTTTAAAATGTGTTTTCCTGAAGAATTTGTTCCTTTCCTCCAGAGATTCCTTTGCAGTGACTCCATAATAGTCTACTAATGAGGGCACTGATATCACAATCTCTTGCCAGGTGAATCAATTCAGATGCAAAATGTATCATGACTTCACTGCAGAAATCAGTGGGGAAGAAATACTTAATCACAGATGAATTACACGTTCAGCCATATGTGTCTTCAAGCAAAAGGCATGGGGGAAGTAGGTTTACTTATCAGCCTGGACTGTCCATCAAGAAACTAACAGCTGGATTCTAGGCTCTCTTCAAGACATGTTCAAACTCACAGCTCCAAGGCAGACATCCCAACTACCAAACTGACAACTAAGACAATGACATTCCTCTGCCTCTCCTGAAGAATTAGGACCCCAGGACCACAAGATTCATGCAGAGATTACAAAAGATAGTAAGACAGCAAGAACATACCCCAGGAAGGGGAAAGCTGTCCTCACACCACAGACGTGTTTTAAAGAAATGCAGGAGGGCACACTAGCATGGTGCCTTGCATTCTTGGGCTTGCTTTTTTCATTCTTCAGCAGCAAACTTGCTGCCCTGATCCCCTACAGTGCTGAGGCCAACCTGCCTCAGGAGGCACAGAGGCCTCCGTCAGTTTCCACATCTCGGAAATGCGGGTTCCCATGGAGCTTAGCAAATAAGACGGTAGGGAAAACTCAAGGTCTCCAACAGACTCATTTCCTTTAGCTCAGCAGCAGCTTACTCATGCTGCAGTACTTCCATGACACAAGTTAAGTCTAGTTTTTGTCCTAATCCTGTAAAAAGTTTACTTTGGACCATTTTTTCAGTACGTTATTAATCAGCAATGTCCAAGCCACACATCTCTCCCATTAAGAGTAACCGTGCTGTAATGGTCCCCCCACCAGCCATGATCTGAATGGAGCTTATCCAGAAAACATCCGTAACTACTTAATATTGGCAACAATAACCTGGAAAATGGTCCTGCATGCAAGCCAGAGCATTTAAATGGACTGCGGGCACAACCTGCTTTCCATACGTTGTTTGTACATCTTCAGCAAACATGTAACAGAATCAAGGTCATCTAGTTACCTCTAAAATCGTGCTAGACTGAACTGGCTTATAAACCTGAATAATTCAGCACTGAAGAGAGGTGATGGCACTCCAGTTTGAAATCAAGCCATGAGAGCCTGGAACTGCTGAGATCCCGTGTATATTTACCTATTTAAGAACCTCAAGCTGTTGGTTACAATTTTAACTGTTCTGGTTGAGCACTTCACATTCTTTTACAACTCTACTGATTTCAATTTTTTCTATTAAAGATACTCATGGAAGAGATTTTCATCAACTAGACACAGGACAGCAAGTAACTGCACAAAATAGGTTACATCCTTTGGTGTATCTTATCGGACAATCCTGCTCTATACTGGAAAAGTTAATAGGAAAAGTCTCAAAAAACAAAGAAGACTTCTTTATTCAACTGAAGCTTCAGTTCTTCCAGTTATGAATCTTAATACGGATGTCTAAAGTTTGGCAAACAAAAACTGAACCAGAGCTAAAAAACTACCTGCAGTATCCATCCTTGCATGCAGCAAAGTTCATCATGTATTAAGTTGTATTTTATTTTTTTATTGAAAATACATTAAGTATAGGCACGTTGTTAAAGCACTTAACACTTGGTAAGATACTACACAACAATCCATTCAAAAAAACCCCCAAATTTTTAAATTTTTTATGAAGGTCATGATTTTCTTGCTTCAGTGCTCATGAAAATGAAGTATTAATGTCATGCACAGGAATGAAGCATACTGAAAACCCCAGAGCTCTGTCAAGACCTCTAGATCAAGAGTTTCAGAAGCAGCAACAGAGGTACCTCAGTGAAGACCATTCTTCCACACTGTGTGGCAGCTAACCAGTGCAGAAAGGCATTTTAAATATTTGACCAACATCAACTGCTATTTGTGTTCACAAGCATGGATGAATCCAGATTCTCAAAAAAATTATCAGGAACATCATTATACTATGCACCTGAAGACTGAAACACTGTCAAACAGAATTAAGTGTGTCTACTGGCAGAAAAAAAGCTCAAATCAAACAAATCACTAGACAGCAATGAATTTGATGTATTCTTGGAGAGAGAATTTACAATATAGATTGACAAGAATTTTCCATATATCCCCCTACCACATGAAACATATTCCCAAATTTAGTTAACACTAGTCTTCTGTGAATCTTAAATTAACTCATGAAACATGGATGGAAAAAATCAAGACCAACAATTGTTTAAAATGAAATACTAAGATTTTGGTTTCAAATAACAAATGTAACCATGGAAATGGTGGTCAAAAAGACCAAAAAAAAAAAGAAAAAAAAGAAGAAAGGAACTAATCCAGCTAAAATTTCAAAGATGCAGTCTATGTGCATCCACACAAACCCTTCCTTCAGCTCCTGTTCTCGAGGAAGAGCAATGGCATGATAAGAAAAGAGGCACATCAGAGTGGAGTGGATTCAGGACTAACACTGCATGTCAGTTGTGGCAGGAAGCACTTTGAGTAACACCAAGCACCACACCAGAACAAAGTGGTCTGCTGTCAATATCTGCTTCTTCACTTGACATGCTATGCCATCCCAAAGGCACACCATCTCATTCTGAAGGCATCTACAGTGCTTCCCTCATAGTGATTTCTCTGGCCACCTCTTTGCTCCTAAAAGCACAAGAGTTGGTTAGGATATTACATTCATAGAAAAACTGCCTTCCCAATGTTCCTAAGCAATGCTCTTTCTTTCTACCCTTCAACATGAGACACTGAAGATGCTAGAACACCTTCACCTATGGACTTTGATCATTATTCGAGTTTTCATGATTAATATACTTTTATCAGTTCATCACTACCCTGATGATACGGAAGCTTCATTCAAATTCGAGTATAAAGCTGCCTTTTGTGGCAGAGCTCCATGGCACAGACACTATGAGGCACTTCAAGGCCAGGCTGCACAGGGCTTTGAGCAACCTGGGCTAGTGAAAGGTTCCCTGCCCATGGCAGGAGGGTTGGAAGTAGGTGATCTTCAAGGTCCCTTCCAAACCAAACCAGTCTATGATTCTGTAATCAGAGGGCACACATCACACCTGATCAGTGGCTGAATAGGCAATACTTCGAGATTTGAGCCTTAGCTCAGCTTGAACAGCAGAATAGAACAATTGCTGTATTCCCTTGGACACATGTAAATTGCTAGAGAAGAGGCAGGAACAGTCTGCTGTATAATCCCTCACAATCCAGTAGAAGTATTAGTTCAGGAAAAAAAAAAAAAAAGAAATGTGGGAACATACGGACCTTAGAGTCATTTCCTAAAGCAACAACACCAGCAGCATCTTCCCAGACCTCCTCACCCCACCCCTCAGATTCTTTTATGCCCCCAAAATGCTATAGAGTATTTTCTGCTTGCTCCAGTGTCTTCAATTGTCCTTTATAATGGCTTCAACTTCAACAGCTCCTTGCAAAACCTTTCTGGCCCAACAAATGGGCAAGAAAACATATTCTCTGGATAATCTTGAACTATCTGCCTGCTGATGGACCGGCATGCCAGCCAGTGGTAACAGGAAAATTGTCTCTGACTTCCACGCCCTACAAGAATGGATAGGTGCCTGGTGAGGACACATGAAAATCATTTTCACAACATGTCTGGGCTCATCACCTTTGACGCCTCTATTCTCCTGTCAGATTTACTGGGCAGAATATAATTTGCTTAGACAAATATGAATGATAAAAATGCCTCAGGAAACATGTAAAATGATTTCCAGGAGAGAAACAAAGGACTTAAAGGAAATTCCTTGCTCCTAACACTGAAATTACATTCATAAACTTAACAGGCTTCCTTTCCAAAGGAGTAATGTATTTTTGCTGTTCCTCAAGTTTGGAGAGTAATTTAAAATTTACCATGAATAAAAATTTTATCTTGATTTACTCTCTTTACCTGCAGTTAGATCTTCCTCTTCTATACCCAACTTCTCCTCCTTGTCATCGGCACAGAGGTGACATACATTCCAAGCACATAAAATATTTATACCCTTTAAGTGTTTTATTTTTATGCAACATTTCTTTTCCTTTTACAAAAATGAGCACAAACAGAACTGAAGGATGAATATTGTATTTATCTTAGAAAATCTGACTAAGCTTTTCCTCCAATGTTTTGTTTGTGGAAAAAAAATATCGCGAAATTACACCATGTGAAATACATGGAATGCTATTCTTTTTCTTTGGGACCTACATTTCATACCAGTCCCTGCAGTTTTCTATCCCTGGGGAAACTTGTACAGATATTGCAGTTTATCAACATCATTATGAAAGGACAAAATTGGCAGAACAGAGGTAAGGGCTATGAAGATAAGGAAGTTGCTGTTAATAATTGTTCATCTATGAGCTGCCATTGCTATTGGGTCAGGACATATCCTCTCTTGGGATTTAATGGCCAGTATTATTTACAATAGTAACATGTATTTTTATTCAAAACTTTAGTATTTTAGTGGCTAAATGGGTTTTACTCTTGCATGTAACACCATGATTTTAGCCAGAAGTCTCATAAATTGAATTGCTTATGGTGGTTGTAGTGCTGGCAGAAGAAAGCTGAGCATAGCGTTAGCCTAAGAAATACTTCTGAGCATTCACTATACAAAAAACCAAGCATGTGTGTTGTGATAATGCTGAGGAGTTTTTGTGTTCAGAAATGAGCTGTTGAATGGACAACACTTTGTACCTTTGTTAACATGACAGTCTCCTAAATCTTATTGCTGTTGCAAAGATAATGACAACAGATAGACCTATCTGCTCCAGGAAGAAAAAACATTTAGAGAATGATGCAAGTTTATCACAGAAGCCTCAGAACTGAATTTGGCAGTATGTTAATAACAGCAATGAATGGTACAAATCACTACACTCTCAAATCAAAGCTTCCCCAAATTTAGCAAAGAGTAATCACTACAGGAATTAAAGACATTGCTCCATGTGCTGGCCAGTAATTTATATGGAAAGTTCACTGCTCCTTGCACTGGAATTTCAGAAGCTCAGTTCAAATAAAATATTTCCAAGCCACTCTGCAGCCTTAAAACACATCGATACAATGGTTCAGTATATTAAGACATGAGACTGATAAAAATCAAACTGGAAGGAGAATTTCTTTCCATTTCCAATTCACTAACCTTACCTTCACTAACATATGTATTTATCAGTCCATCAGCCTGTTAGTCACCAAAACAGCATAAGCAACATATTTGGCGCTACATTGAAACACACAGTGATAAATTTTAAATAAGAATTCAGACACAGATATTAAAATTTTATCTCACTAAACCACGAGGAGTTCAGACCCCTAAAATTAGCAAATTCCACTGGATGAAATAAGAGAGAAAAATTGCCTCTTAAAAATAGAAATTAAGGCTTCTTGCAATGTGCAAGGGATATAAATGAAGTGAATTTAATTCTATGTGACTGCACTGGTTTTGGCTGGGGTAGAGTTAATTTTCTTCACAGTGGCTGGTTATGGGGCTGTGTTTTGGATTTGTGCTGAACACAGGGTTGATAATATAGAGATGTTTTTGTTATTGCTGAGCAGAGCTTAAACAGAGCCAAGGCCTTTTCTGATTTTTGTACTGGCAACGAGGCTGGGGTTGCACGAGAAGTTGGAAGGAGAAACAGCAAGGACAGCTGTCCCCAACTGACCACAGGGATATTCCATACCACATGGCATCATACTTGCTATATGAAGTGGGAGGAAGAAGGAGGAGGAGGGGAGACATTGAGAGTGATGGCATTTGTCTTCCCAAGTAACTGGTGAGGCTCCGCTTTCCTAAAGATGGATGAACACCTGTCTGTCAGCTGGAAGCAGTGAACTCCTTGTTTTGCATTGCTTGTTTTGCTTTCATTATTGAACTGTCCTTATCTCAACACACAAGTTTTCCAGCTTTTACCCTTCCGATTCTCTCCTCAGTCCCACTGGGCAAGTGGGGAATGGGCAAGTGGCTGCCTGCGACTCGGTGGCTCCCTGGGGTTAAACCATGACAGAGACATTTTAAAGCCATCTTATCAGGGAGTCAACAAAATAATCATAGGCCTTTCTTTTCCTAAAATCAGACATCCTTGCAGTAACAATAAGGTAAATTTAAGATTCCTCTCCTTCTTTCAAAGTCACATACTGGTATTTTTTCACCTTTCTTCCTTTATATATAAAAAAGCAATGGAAAAGGAAAGGTAGCATCCTGTACTGCCAAATTTCTGAACAACAAGAGACCAATGATTTTTTTGCATAATGGCAAAGCTGGCAAAAAGACAGTGTTGGTTTTTCTTAAGTTTTCCTAAAACAATTATGCATAAGTGAAATGAAGAATCAGTAATATCGAGAATGCACAATGTAAGAGGGAGAGCCAGAAAATTCTTTTGCTTTTCTGCCTAATAAAAAGAACTTTAAGTCCCACTCAAGAGCAATTTGGCACAGATGTCTAGATATTCAGTACGTACATCTAGTTCTATAATGCATGAAAAATAGTGAAACTCGCGTCTTTTACGCAGTGTTTGCAATATTCACTGCCACAGCTGTTTAGACTAGATTTAGTCTTGCCCAGCTTTAGGTATGCAGCTTTATGTGATGTAGTCTGAGCTTCTTCAAAATCAACAGAGATTAGACAGATCACTGCAAGTGCTTTCCCAGTCTCGACTATGAAGGGTGCACAACTGCCTTAACAGAAAATGCCCAATTTCAAACAATTACACAAGACTTACATAATTTGAGGGGAAGAAGAACCTGTGGCAGATAGTATTAAAAGCTGCCTGATGTAGAAAGCAGGAACATGCATCCACTGTATATTTTTAGAAGCCCAAAAAACAGTAAGAGGTGGTTTTTCCTTCAAGTATCCACTTGGATGGCTAATGATTCTGAAATATGTATCCTTCACAGTATTTATCCCCTCCCCTGTGCATGCTGGGAGAAACCACATTTTCTTCAGGGAGGTTAAACGACTCCCACCATTACTCAAGGGCTGAGAGCTGTCACAGTAGCCTGAACCCATGTCATCAGAGCCTTGGGCTGTAGTTGTCACCACTGCTCTAGACTTCATCTCAAAATACAGATTCTCTTCAAGGAAATCACTGAACTTCAGCCTTCTGTGACATTAAGTGCCATACTGCATAATGGCACAGTATACACAAAGATTATTCTAGCTGACTCTCTGAAATCCAAACAAGAATAAATCAAACAAGGCCTGGGCTATTTGTTCCAAAGCACCACAAGTGGGTGTATCTTCATTGCAAGAGAAATTCTTCAAAATTGAAGAGCAGTTTGCACATAGGCTACAGCGTAATATACATAGTCACTAAAAACCAAGAAATCCCACTGAAAGTATGCATGAAAAGTGACAACATAGGTCAAAACATCTTTTGAAAGAACAATTTATAAGCTCCTGCACTCAAAGTCCAGCTTCCCAAACCTCCAAAAATATCATAGCTTCTGGCATCAACAAACACAAACCAAAGCTTGACACCAAGTTTCATGAATGTCACCAGACATTCCACTCCATCACTTTCAGATTGAGCTTTGTCAGGTCATAGGTCCTGTCTTCTTCATCCTCCTGAACTCAGCTGCTATTCAGGACCTTCCAGTTACTTGGTGAAAAAGTAGAAATAAGAGTTCCTTGGAGGTAGAAAAAAAAGCTCATAAAAACCATGGGTGCACATTAAATTTATGCTGCAAGACACAATGATGTCACTCAAGTAGAAATGCATTGAAACCAGTTTTTTAAGTATCAGCAACAGAAGATTTGCTCAATAGGATCTCTCTTTGCACCAGAGAGAGGATACCATAGGAGTTAACACCAGAAAGAACAAAGGAATAACCTGACAATGGCACACTTCCTTTTACGAGTAGCAATAAGCATCTAGCTCTTACAGGCAGTAATGCTCCTCGGTGCTTCCCATGACAAATTACTCATAACCACATCCATACAGTTTATGGAAACAAAACATGCAAGAGACAACAAGGACAGTCTCAGAATTTCTTCATAGAACTACTGGCAACCAGAGGAGAAGCTCTCACTGATCGTCAAACTTCTCATTGTCTTCATTATTACTCTTTTCTTAAATCTTCCTCAGGTCTTGTTTATAAATGCTTTTACTCTCCCTTGCTCTCATCCCCAGCCTTCCCATGCCTCTGGTACAAAAGCCCGCTAAATCCAAACCACTTGCACGTGACAGAAGGAGCATAACCCTTGTACAGATCACAGGCCCTCACCAGAGCCAGCAACACCTGCTTGTGATGATGCTGTGTATCAGAAGGGCCTCAGTCACCCATTGCTCCAGTTCACATGTGAAGAAAGGGTTCCACTGCAGAGACCTGCACAAAAAGCTGACCAGGACAACAACATAAGAGTATGGCAAACTCACTATAAACCTTCTGTCAACCCATTTTAGCAGACCAGAAGCCTGGCAGCTTGGATCAGTCTGCTGGCATTTACTATCTGGCTTTAAAAAAGACTACTAAGAATATCCCTTAAACTCTTATTTTAGGCGAAGGCTGTAATTCTTCTTTTGTTCACCTAGGTGAAACTTTGTAATTTGCTCCAAAAAAGGACTGGATACAGGTGACAAGATATAGCCAGATTTCTCCCTTAAGGTATGGCAGGAGAGGGGAATGGACAAAGATAGCCGCTTTCCCTGGGCAGGGACAGGAGAAGAAAGAAATTACAAACCTGATAAAGTCAAGAGATATTTTGCTGTTCTGACAAAACATCAGGGACAACTATGACACAGGATTATGTTACTCCTGCTAAAACCTCTGGTAAAACAAAGATTCCTAACATAATATGAGCCATACAATCCCATATTATGCACATACATCAGTAGCTGCAGTAATACCAAATACTGAAACATTTTATTTTCAAGTCATCTGTGTGGACTAAAGAAGGGGGGGAAAAAATTACACCTGGCCTTTGGAGGAGACTATTCTGGGCAGTGACTCCATTTTAGGCTGAGCACATGAAGTCCCATCTCTATTCCTCCCTTCATTACGTTTCCCTGCTATCTTCTTCATTCCTTGCTACTGCCCTGAACATGCCAAAAGCTGCTGAGAGCTGCCCAGTCGCACCCACACTTCCCCTTCCTCTCGGCCCCGGTACAGGGAGGGAGCTTGGCACTGGGCAGGGTGCAGTACCCGTAAGCACAGTATGAGCACAGGGAGGGTGAAGGAGCCCCAGGCTAGGTGCTCCTAATGGACTTGGTACAAGACAGCTCTGAGCGGCTTTGGAAATGCTGTCACAGGGTGAAGGCAGCACCCTGCAGTGCTGCAGACTGGAGAAGCAGCTGGGAATGAGTGAACAGTCAAGTCATCTTTGGTCTTTCTTGAGTAAGAAGGGTCCTCACACCTGATCTAGGCAACTCCTACTAACAAGACCCGTAATTTAATGTTTCTAACTCCAAATGTCTCTTTCAGACTAGTACTGGGTTTGATCCTACTAGGTTCCAAAGCTTTCACCTGTCCTTGAAACCTTCAACCAAAGATTCTTGGTTTCAATACTCCAAAACATAGTCAAAGGCCATTGGAGTCCCACAGCCAGCTCCCATTTCATATACATTAATTTCCGAGGAAGTGAGGGTGAAGCAGTGAATCTTAGCAAGTCCTTGGCACACTTACTCTACAGTACGCTAAGCTGTACTGCCCTGAATTAGAAAAATGTTAAGTCAGTTGTAATTGGTCTGTCAGTTTGATCTTTGTTCATCACTCACCTGTACAGACATGCTGGTATAAAGCAGCACATTTTCTGCATATTTATATCATTTTGCATTTGAACAATGAGCACTAGCTGAATTCTAGTTTCTGCATTACATGTACTGGAATAACTTGGAATAAAGGGCGTGAATGCTGTAAAACCAGAGAAACTTGCTACATCAACTTACCCTAACAAGGTTTCTCTTCTTGTAACAGTAATTCTTGTAGTCTAGCACTCAAAGCCTACTAAGAAATTCCCTTATATTTAAAAACTAATAATCCGCAGACCGCAAAATCCTGATTCCTCACATTTCCTGTAAGCTGTGTTACTTGCTTTTTAGATGGCGGTAGGCAATATCAAGTTTGGTTTGTTTATTTAAGAAAGTTTATTTAATAAGTGGAAGACTTATACTTCCACTAGCTCTACTTAATGCTTTTTCTAACCTTATAAATCAACACCTCTTGTATACATAAACTGACTCCAGAGCATTGCAGTCTTCCCTATCTTTAAAACACCAACTTTCATCATAATGCTTCACCTTCAACTGAAAAGGCTTGCTTTAAAAAGGAGGAGTAAGACAATTTAAAAAAATCTTATTTAGTGCTTGAGAAGCCAATCATGTCATAGTCTTTTTGAAAGCCATACTTCTATTAACTTTAACAAAAAAAAAAAAAAAGGAAAAAAAATCACATGACATAGCTAATTAGAGTGTTTAATTGCTGCAGTCCTTAGATGCACACACAGTGGCTGCTCTTTTTATCACAATCTTTGCCAGGAAACTAAACAGGTTTCCATAAATTTTTAGCCAAACCCACTACAAGAGCATTTATTTACAAAGCAAAAACAAAGTTCAAAACCCACCCACACCATCCTTGTTTAAGCTAAAGGAGACTGTAATATGAACTGGAAGCAGCATCTTCCATCCTGTAAAGAACACTTAAAACACAGAGAATTTTCCATAAGTCTGTTCTAATTCATCTCAGATTGGTTCCACAGGCCCCTGATGTTAATCAAAAGTTTCCAATTAATTCAGCACTACCTGAATCACATTTTCATTTTAATTCAATTGCACAGTGTCAATTCTTCACATCCCCAGCATAACTTCTTCATCCAGAGCTACTGAAACAAGTATTTACAAAGGAAGGCAACTGTTACCAAAACTATACACAAACAGGAAAAGCCAAGGAAAAGATGCCTACTATAGTAAAGGTTAACTAAGGATTATCAAGAATTGATGCTAAATACTTTATATCAAAGGCCCAATGAAATACACAGTGTCCAATGAAGAGGTAAGTGAGAAAATATTAGTACCAGTGGTTTCAAAAACTTCTGCCCTCTGGAATTTTATCCAGTTGCAGCCCCCAAACAGAACAATAATGAAGTGAGCAAGCTCTCAATATTAAGCTTTCCTGTAATTTTTTTGAAAACAAAAAGTTTAATTTCAGCTTTCTACAGTAACAGCATCACAGTTCAAAATTTGTAGGTATTCTTTATACCTCATCTGGTAGAGACATCCCTCCACTCTCCTCCTTGCCCCTAAATTAAAGCTTAGATTATGTATGAGGATATAAAAAATGCTTTAGAGGAGTTCTCACTTGCTGAGTGTCTGGTAAGGTTCAAGACATTCCAGTACGTACTCAGTCCTGTATGTGAAGGTGTTAGATCAGCAGGTTTATTTCTGGCTTTGCATATTAACCAACCCCCCAGACTAAGGGAAGAAAGAAAACTTTCAGTAGTAAATACTGCAATGCTCTTTTGTAAAGTTTCTCCACCCGGATACACAAGTGAAAAGGAGAATTATGTTCCACCATTCCCAGCACTACATAGAAATTCATCTCCCACACAAGTCTTTCCCAAAACTGTACTTACTGTGGGGGTGAAGAAGAAAGCTGCACACATGTTAATGTTCCCAAAAGAACTAAAATGGGACAATGTGCAGCGGGAATCTTTTTAGCTTGGACAATATTAGATGTAAAATCCACCAAAACCTTGAAGGCTCAGCTGCTGTGC
The DNA here is from genome assembly GCA_013397175.1 of Platysteira castanea. NCBI lineage: Eukaryota > Metazoa > Chordata > Aves > Passeriformes > Platysteira > Platysteira castanea. The sequence continues at coordinate 1,861,826 of VYXC01009569.1, read as the reverse complement.
AGACCTTGCACCAGGTGGGGCCTAGTGAAAGCCTTACCTATGGAGATGATGACAATAAGCAAGCCAGGGATCTAGAGCTCTTTACATCCCCCAGCACCACTGCTGGCAACCTGACAGAAGAACAATTACACGTCCTTCAAAAGGAAAGCAAATCAGAAGGTTGGCAGTTTTCCCCCAGTGACTTTTTTTCTATACATACATACCTAACATTTAAAAGGTGGTAAGAATTCCCCAGTCCTGTAAGCAATACCATCCACTGCAATGAGGACGGACCAACAGCACAGCAGAGGAAAGAAGACTCTACAGTCTTCAGAGACATGAATTTTTCTGGTGGAAACCAAAAATTATGAAAAGTCTAAGTATAAAGATTCCAAACTTCAAATCAGTTTAAACCTTAAAACAAAGATGCATCCCCCGTTCTACTTATTGTTTAAAACTGTCTTCTTGGGTTAGGGAAAAGGTGAATTGAGTGAGAACACAACCTTTATAGCTTACAAGTTTACCAAAGAGGTTCACCTTGGAGGATCAGGGGAGCATAGCAATGCTATACTAAGCTGTACAGAAACAACCTCCCCTTTTGTTTAATTTGACCTAATATTGCCCTTTAGATTTTAGGTGTATTTAATCCCAAAACTCAAAAAAAAAGATACCAACTTTGAATATTCCTTTCTGGCACTGGGCAACAAAAAAGTAATAAGTTTTTTAAACAGTTCTAAACCAATAAAATAATCAAAACACAGTTATTTTTTAAATTAACAAATCAGGCTTTTCTTCAGTTCTAACAAACTAAGCAGTCTTTTTGGGTTCATATTATAATTATGGCTTCTCTCTCTTATTTCCAATACCCCTGCATCATGCAGGCTACCCTGTGACAGGTTTTACACATTTCTAATTACACTGTGGACTTAAAGCCAAAGCTTGGAGGTCCTACCAAAATTCTGTCTCATCAAATTATTTTTGTCTTATGTCCAAACCTGAGGAAACTGTGGGGAAAAGTGTGCACAAAGTCTTTGAGCACAAAATATTGAGAGGTTTGGTTACAGATCACAAAAGCCCAAAACAGGCATGTCTTCTACAGTGATCTTTGTATTTAAAAGAACATTAAAGAAGATTAAATCTCCACGTCTCCTATAACTGTGGGTGGAGTGGGTTTTTGTTTTGGTTAGAATGGTGGGGTTTTGTTGTTTGATTTGTTTGCTTTGGTGGGGTACTCTGTTTGGGGTTTTTATTTGTTTGTTTTTAATCCTTTTAGGTTCCTTTATGTCATTTCCTCCAAACCTACTAAAGATTTTAAGAAATAAAGGGAATTCAAGGACAGATTATGAAAGTGATTAGAGGCTTAGAAAGACACATATGAGGGGGATTATTAAAGTCTGCCTTGCTTATAGACAAGATGAATGGGAGGGATCATAAGAGAGACATGGAAAATGAGAACAGACATTCCACAGAATGTTTTTTCACCAGTAGAAAGCAAGTGAATTTCTGGGTTTTTTTTTTAGTGTAAGCCTTTATATGTGTGATCACATAAGAATTAAATCATCCAAAAAAACACTGATTCTGCTGCTAGTCTCACTAAGGCTGAAAAAAAAAGAAGATTGAAGTTTCTCTATTCATTAATAAATAAACCACACCTGTTTCAGGTAAGGTTTTTGTGTTTGTTTGTTTTAAATAAAGGAAGGATTTTTACAATTCTGTTTTCCACTAATTAAGAGAAAGTTCTGAATAGGCTCCAAAGTGCAAGAAATCAACTGGGACTTCCTGTGTCTTTCTTTAACGCATCTGGTACTTGTTAAAAGCAAGTAGACTTCTACATAGACTTCTGATGGGATGCAGTAAAGGAATTCATGTGTTTTAGTTGTACTGGAAAAGGATTTTTCTCCTTCAAGGCCTTTGTAGTCCTGATGAAATACAGAGGATTCTTGTTCAGTAATGGGTAAGAGATCAAGAGTGAAGAGCAATGTTCTGATCAGCAGATTAAAAAAAAAAAGAAAAAAAAAAAAAATGGCTTTAATAGACCCTTGTAGAACCTTGAAAGGCAGTCCTGACACAGTGCTCTTGAAGCAAAAGTCAACACAATAAGGCACGAGTTAGCACAGCCAGGCTAGTCTGAGCATCAGGAATGTTATCTACTGCAATTGCATAGACCTCTGCATGGATTTACTGATCAAGAAATAGACTGTAGCCAGAATCTGAACACCCTAGTCTCCCACAATGCTTACTGCAAAATCAAGTCCCTTAAGAAAGTACTATGACATTTTTAAAACTATCATGCAAGCTACATTCCAGCAAGAGCAGTACTTTGTTCATGACAACTAAAAACGCAACTCCTGTTCCCAAATCTTGTCCTCATATCTTAGGTCCTGATTTTGAATGTTTTTCAAAGATCTGTATTTGTATTTGAAGTGTTGGAGGAATCAGCTAGTAGCAGATGTTAAGCACAGTGAAGCTGCAGCAACTGGCATTTTCAGAGAGGACGAGAAACATTTTGCATGGCTGTATCGTCCACGGATTCCACCTGTGCCACCAGAGCGAGCTGCAGTAATCCAGATTATAGTGACCAGATAGTATTGGCAAGGAGAGGCAGGAAAGATCTCCTGGAAGGGCACCCTTCTTAAATCTGGAGATGGATGATTTTCCAGAACTAAGGCAACCACATGGCTATAAATCTATACCCACCACATAAAAGCAGAACTGAAAGGAGCTAATTCCATTACACTTCAAGTAATAGTGGTTTTATGCCCCACTCAGTACTGCCATGAACAGCATAGCTGGACTCCTTGTGATTCGTCCAAGGAAGAGAACATCCAAGAAGAGAGAACAGCTTCTCCCTCAAATTATTTGGCCTTCAGCCGCAGCAGTGACTCTCCTACATTAAGAATGACCCAACTGTACCTCAGTAAAGTATTTTCATTCTTTCAGCCACTGGGAAGTTCTCACAAAACGTGACATATGGAGAGTTATTAGCAGAACCCACTATATCTTATACTTCAAATGACCTCAGAGAAGAAGGTATTGAACAGACCTGTTGCTATATACTGAAAAAGCTTTTTGGCTGCAGCAAAAATGTTTACTTCTGTTTCCCCTCAGACTCTACCATTTACAAACTCCAAAGGCTAGGTTCACAGTAAATTGTTCAAGCACTTCTGCAAACTGAATTTAATGATGCCTTCCTACAGTATATACAACAGCAATTTTGGAACTGTCATTTTACCTGTCCAGAGAAAAGATGTTGCTCTCATAAGAAAAATCCTTAGCTGGGCTTGAAAGACATATGCAGTAACCTATAGGCTGGAGAATCCCTTTAAAACCCACATGCCTAAAATCTGGACTTAGTAGCCTGTGTTATGCAGACTAAGATATCCAGCCTCTACTTTGACACCTCTCTTTTCACCAGACCCTACTTACAACATGTCCTATCCTGCTAACAAATCCAGCTCCAAGGTGTTCTTCACACAGCAAGTCTCCCTAGTCTGCTCAGGCTCTTGAGAACTCTGCCACCAGCTCTGTATTGTTGTGTTTATGCCCTGCATTGTGTTTGTCCATCCATGTTTGAGAATGGAAGCTTTAACTTCAGCTGCTCTGACGATTTTTATTCAGTGTCCAAACAAAAAAACACATTCTACTTTCTTGCCTTTTACTACATAATACCGCCAATTCTTGCTGCTCCAGTGCGTGACCATTTCTACCCTGATGGTTAAGGCAGTAAGAGAAATGTTTAAGTTATCTGGGTAATTTGCCAAGGAACAATTCCAATTTGTCTGGACTAAGCACAAACAGATTTAATGTAAGGTCTTACCATCATCTGGGACATACAACATGATGCTACCATCCCTAGCAATTATATTACAAGTTCTGTGATATCTGACAACTTGTAAAGCCCAGACCCCAGAGCATCACAACTCTAAACTTGTAGAGTTACAGTTCCAGTTCTCATGGTCACAAGAAGGGAAGAAGACATTAATTCTGATTAAAAGAAATCCAATATCAGACAGAAGACCAATACCTTTATTAAATTGCCTTAAACATGAGACTTTAAAAAAAATTTCAATACACAAGTAGAATAAACAACACAGCATGAGCCACAATGCTTTATGCATTTAAGCAAGTCACCCTGACTACTAGGAGTAGAGTTTAATTCTTAAATACGCCAAAAACTATGAAGACATGGAACTTTTCTCCATGGCCACACTTAGCTAGATAGTACACTATTCTTACAGCAAGATCAATGAAGAAAAAACTAATCAGTTCAACTTTCAACAGAGAAGAACAAAGGAAATGCGTAGTATTTTTAACTCCGATATGACTAACATGTGCATCCACCTTACAGTGTGAAGAGTATTGTAGACTCCAGTAGTAACACTACAGTGTATAGGGTTACCTGTTTTTAAAACATTTCATTATTTTGAAACAATCTGAATCACACCATCTCCTTTTCATCACTGTCAATTAATGGGCTGGAGGGATTGAAAATACTGCTAATGCGCAGTACGGGAAAACAAAACCACCAAAACCTTAAACCTTTACCCCAGTCACCCCCTAGAAAAGATTTTCCCTCACAAATAGTTGATCCTTACACTTCAAACCATAAAATTCATTTGTTGTCAGATGCAAGATCTCAGCAAAGAAAAGAAAGAATTTCTACCAATATCCCAAGTCAGCTAGAACAACTTCTTTTTTCCTTTCCTGCAGTGCCTGGGAAGAAAGGGACACTTTTTTTTACACGTTTTTGAGCTGAGCATTCAAGTAAGAATTTTAAACTAGAAAGCCAAGTGCCTTCATCAACAAAACACTTACCATAAAAGCCACTAAATACATGAAAGGATCACAAGTTTTGCCTATACATGTTTATGTTTATATATATCATATGAACAAAACATAAAAATAAAGAAAGATGAACTTGCCAGGAGACTATAAGAAAAACTATTCCATACAGCCATACATCATGGATATACAGTATAGTCTTACTTTATCCCTAGGACACATAGGTGCACTTTTTCTGTCAAGTTCCATTCCTGCCACAGCCCTCTTTTAACTTCATAAAAAGAACCATAATAACTCTCTGCTGCCAGATACAATCACTTGCTCCAGAGTTTATTAAACAAACCTTGAGAAACAAAACCAAACCCTAGTATTCACCACTGTGATCGAGACACAGAGTCACGGCATTAAATCATCAGTGCTGTTGACTCTGGTGAGTAAGTTCTCTATTACACTTCTATCCCTCCAGTTTCGATTGAGGATATACCTCGAACATTGGTTTCTATTGAGTCAATATCCAGTTTCATTTCATTTTCCTATACCAAAAGGCGTTCAGAGCATGAATATGAAAGAATCACGTAGGAAAAAACCTTCCCTTTAGATCGTCAGCCTAGCAAACGCGCAGACCTCACGGGGAACGTGCTGCAGGTTGGCGGCTGCCTCTCAAGAGCTCGGCACCCAAACCCCCGGGCAGCCCCAGCACCGCCGCCTCCCCGGGCCGCCTGCTCTCCCACGCCTTACCCTCGTCTTGCGGCGCCGGTGCCGCTCCGGGTCCGAGTACGTCCTGTCCACGGCGAGCGCCGTGTCGCTGCCCGGCATGCTNCGCCGCACGGGTCCCGAGGGGGCCGCGGCTGTGGTGTCCCTCTCCTTCGAAAAAGGAAGGACGCCCGAGACGGAAAGAAGGTGGGAGAGAGCTTAGCCAGAGGGACTGGGCCAGAAGTCTCTTCGTTTGTTTTAATTTTCAAGGCCGTCGTGCCCGCGGGGACAGCAGGAGCTGGGACACGACGATCTCCTAGAGGTATGGCTGGACGGAGGGATGACATTTCCTCCTGCTGACAGCCGCTGGTTTGGGTACGATCCAGCTCTTGGAGGAGTTACCATCAAGCTATCTCGACTTCCTTTAAAACAAACCTAGACCCTGTGGCTACAGTAAAACCTCACAAAACACAGCAAATCCTAAAGGTTCAGAAGTCCAAAGGGGAAAGAAAGGAAGAAACCAGAAGTATTGTGTTGTCAGTTTTTGGCAGACTCACTTGTAAGGTTTTGACTTCGGTAGCCTAAGGTACCCTGGACACAACTGAGCACTGCTGCTTGGAAGCCCTTGATACCTAGAGGTTTTCACAATAAAATGGTACAAACATTCTGTCAAACTAACTAAATAATCAGGGCTTGCATTTTCCAAAGGGTCAGNCCCTCGTCTTGCGGCGCCGGTGCCGCTCCGGGTCCGAGTACGTCCTGTCCACGGCGAGCGCCGTGTCGCTGCCCGGCATGCTTGGGTTGTGCTTGTGCTGCTGCTGCTGCTGCTGCTGCTGCTGCTGGCCGCTGCTCCGCGCCGGGCGCGGTGCCACCCAGGGCCGCCCAAGCACCAGCCCCGCGGCCGCGGGACNGGAAAGAAAGGAAGAAACCAGAAGTATTGTGTTGTCAGTTTTTGGCAGACTCACTTGTAAGGTTTTGACTTCGGTAGCCTAAGGTACCCTGGACACAACTGAGCACTGCTGCTTGGAAGCCCTTGATACCTAGAGGTTTTCACAATAAAATGGTACAAACATTCTGTCAAACTAACTAAATAATCAGGGCTTGCATTTTCCAAAGGGTCAGTGGAGCAGAGCAACCAGTTCAGCCTCCCTTTTCTGCACATTACACAGGTGAGACAAATCCTTCAATGTCCTGGCACAGTATTCGAACGATACTTCTGAATGTTCAAGGAAAGCTTGTTTTCCAGAGCATGAGTATGCCGATGTACTTAAATTCCTAAGAGTTGAGTGGAGTTTCTGACTGATTTTCACATTTATCTTCAGACTCTCTATGCTGAGGAATGCATTTAAGTGACACTTAACACATTTTAACCCACGGAAAAGTGCAAGTAAAATACTGCTTTACAATCACTAAGTTGTAAGAGGAAATGTTCTTCTTTTCCTTTCTGGAATAAACAGAATAGTTGAGCTACCACCTCTAATTATTACACACGTAAATCTGGACTTCCTTTAGGCCAATTCCCTTGCAAGAGTAGCAGGACTTCACCTTTTAGGAACAGTTGTTATCATGTTCATGCATGAGTCACCTTGCTTTTCTTCTCTAGTTACTAGAGACAGCAACAGTCCCAAGGCATGTGAGTATATAAACATACATAAATATCAACACAGCTAACTATCCTAGGAGGAGCTTGCAGCTTCAAAAAAAATATTTCCCTGACACCATTTGGTTTTTTTATTGGAATCATATGTTCCAAGATAACAGTACTGTCAGAGGTTAATTATCTGACACGAGGGCCTCCTTGGTGTTTTCAAGTAATGAGGTCTTCATAAATGAAAGATCTGGAATTCTAAAATAAAAAGAAGTACTAGACCTTACCTTCCTGGCAGGTGTTTCTTCTTCAGCTCTAATGCCAGTTTTAACAAAGTCATCCCAAAGTAAATGACGAGTGGGTTTACTAAAGGAAGCATTATTTTCCTAATGCAGTATTCAAAGTAACCAAACTAACACTGGAGACTGCGCACAGGTGGTGACTTGCCACCCTTCCTACACTTCTTATGAAGCTGAATGAGTTAGCTGAAGTTAAAAGGCTGCCGGGAAAAAAACAGAAATGGAAGCTGTGTTTTTTCAGTCCTTCAGCTCAGACATGAACATTAATTCATATACCAGAGGGCGAGGAACGCTGGAGGTAAAGGTGAGTAAAAAATTAAATAGGCAAATTTTGTGGGGCTTGGGGTTTTCACTGAAGTAATAACTGCACATTTCCAAACAGGAATGTGTGGTTTCCAGCACCTAGGATGAAACATCCTTATTTCCTCAGAAACTTTCAGGGTTTTTTTAAAGACTTGCCAGATGTAGTTGATCAAAGCGTAGAAAGGGTAAGCAGTTGGAATAGGGACACATAAAACACTGCAACTGCTTGATGTTTTAGTGATAGAAAGCTTATTTTGAACCATAATTTATTCAAAAGTTTAAGAGTTTTATTTAAATATCAGCCTAATTTAAATAGTACCAGCAGACTAGCCACAAAATGGCGAAACTTCTCTTCAAGATAAAAAGAGGCAGGAATATGCAATATATATTTAGGGGTAGTATTAACATACATACTACTATACTTACAAAGAAAGCTCTGTCCTTATGTAGCCTCTAAGAAGAGAACATAATACAGCTGGTCTCGCAAGACCCCAGTGTTGCATCAGTCACACCTTCCAACCAAGCCTGTGGATCTGTTGCTTGGGCACTGCTCTCAGGGGTGCATACCACAAACAACAGCTCTCGGCTCCTGCGCCAGCAGCGAAAGCCCTGGCACTGGGCGGTTCCTGGAGCAGCTGTGACCACAGGACAGCAGGCCAGTCAATTAGGAACAACCACTGCACACAGCAGCAAGTTATAGTGGAGGAGAAATAGCTGCTTGGGTAGAGGCACCTGTCCCACAGGTCAGGAGAGTCCTTCCACACAAGCTGAATTAGAAGCCATTGTCATTTTGACAGTCTCTGCATGTGCCACATCTCAAGAAACGGTTCTTTTAATCATCTGCATCTTCAGAATTTATGTCAAGCTGTGGTGCAATGCAATTCTCTGACCAAAGGCTGCTCTTTTCTCCCTTTATCTTTCCTTCTCACACACGTGGCACTAGGTCCTTCCTGGGCTGGAGTAGGAGCATGTTCTCATCCTATGGCACATTTGCAGAATGCATTTCATTTGGCTTGGCTGAACGAAGACCACCTGCCCTCCTCTTGCACACACAGCTGGTTTGTACAGCTCTCCTTCCCCACTCCAAAACAGAGACCTGACACCCTGAACATGGCAGAATACTGCACAGCACAGTACTACTGAGAGTACTTCTCTCACTCTTATTTTCAAAAGCCCACAGAGTTTAAATAAATGTTCTTCCCACACACTGCACCTGCTCTCAACTGAACCTTCACTCCACTAAAACTGGCAGGAGCATGAGGCTGGACTCAGTGACATAGATAGAAATGGTAGCCCATATATTTATTCTCTCATCCTTTGTTCTTCTCAGAAAGTATTTTTAAAATTAATTTATATGGCTTAAATTAATGACAAAATGTTAAATCATTCCAGCCATCCATTCTGCCACTTTTAATGTTCAAATACCTCAAAATCCCTCACTGAGTGCCCAGCTGTCAGTGCTCATCCTTTTCCAGTCCTCTCTCATTCAGCATGCTGGCATGATCCACAATGCTTAACTCTTGGTATTTACATTATTTTGCCTACCTTTTTAAAGTGACCTTTTAAAGAGTGATGCCTATTAGGAACAGAAGGTCTAGCTAGACTTAAGATCACTGTACAAGAGTATTCACCACTGTATTTGGTTTTCAGAGGGACAGACACCAATATTGCATTTGCCTGTACTGCCATATTTTAGGAAAACCAAATCTCTGGAGGTGCAGCAGAGGTGCTGTCCAAAGGAGGCCCATCATCGGGATGAGCTTTCTAGAGACGATTCCTGTCTCACTCTTCCCTTCAGGATCTGCATCTTTGCCATCCATTTTTTGCCCCATGACCACGTGTGATGCTTGCACAGCAGACACAGCACTCCCACCTGCAAGGCATAAATTATCCGTACGGACTTATGCATAGGCCATGCAGGGAGCAGAAGTGCCTTTGGCACTTGTGGGATTACCTAGCAAAACCCAACTCCCACACAATGTAATCCCCTAGATGGTGTCAAACACACACACTGGGAAGTAACAAAAAACCCCCAAACAAAGCTTTAAAAACATGGTAGAAAACATGGAAACTTTTCATTTGGAAGCTGGCTCAAGGGTTGGCCCCATTCACTTTCCAGTTTTATCAGGAATCTGGATCTTAGCAATTTACTTTATTTCTCTGGACTTCTACTACCCTGTCTGTAAAAGGAGAAGCATGGCACAACCTTCTCCTGTGGACAACCTTGAGCTCCTCCAGAATTAAAAGTGCTATACTTAAATGTTGTGTTTTGATGTTCATGGGGAGAAATTAAATATCCGATATCAAAAGTACGTTGGCAAAGGTACAATCAGGAAGAAGACGAAGGTCCGTTTTCCCACAATGGTAACATCTGTACTCTAAACAGGATACTGGCGCTTCTTTTGAGAGACTTTTTGACTTGCTCTCCAAATCTTTTTTCCAAAAGCTTTCATCAGCCAGGCTCCAGGGAAAGGGTCTACGTGAAAAGAGACTGTCAGTCATTTCCAAGTCTGAGGGCAAGTGGGGTAGTGCTGAGTGACGCTGGTCTTGCAGTTAGCCCTGAGTGCACTGCCACGGTTCTCAGTTCATCTGCCAAGGCATGAGCCTTTCACGCCCACAGCAAAGGAGATACTCTGCTTGTTTGTACCCAGCACAAACCACCAAGGGATCACACTGAGACTGGCAGATTGTATCGCCAAGCTGTGACGTGCATTCAGAACACCTTGACAAACATTCAGGTATCAAACTAAAATTTTAAATCAAACCCTCTCTTCCCCTGTCCTCTCCTGATTAAGAACTGTTTTATGTGCTTTCACAATAGAATAGCTCTGGACACTCTGTGAGTATGCATTTTATATACAGTAAAAAACTGCAAAACAAAAAGTTTCATGTATTAGTGAGATGCACTTACAGGGGTGAAGTATAGAGAAGCAAGTGAAAAATTCCAGTTCAGGATAATGCAAGTTCTCCTTCTCCGTCCTTTCCCCTGCATACTATTGTGCGTCCCTTGCTGTGTGATGAGAGGCAATTTTAAGCCCTTTCCTCATTCTCATACAGCCTAGGAAAATTCAGCTACATAATTCCTCACTGGTGCTGCTGAGTGACAGCGATAGTGCAAACAGTTCCTACAGGATGGTGGCAGTGTTTTGCATTTCAAATGCTGTGAATAAGAGCCACCTTTGTAGCAGACTGAAATGCCAACTGTTCTGTATACCCAAGAACTCGCCTGGAGCCCGGCTATTTACATTAAAGATAGTCCATGTTGCAGACGCAAGTACAGAATTCTTCCTCTAGCAATGTGAATGGTTGCTGCTCATCAGCTTACGAATTTTCTTCTACCTCATAATATGTGATTTGTGGCCTTCTGAGAATGAATGTGTGCAGTCTCTTTGTCCCAAATCAGCCACTTTGACACTGTCACAAGGCATGCAGGACCAACAGCTGCAGCCTGCTGGCACATAAAGGTGTACCCCCTTCCAAAACACAAATATGAACTTGCATCCAAATCATTCAGGCTGTTGCCAGAAGACAACCAGCCTCAATCTCCTATTACTTCATATTCTGGTGCTTACATCAGTGCGACATTTTATCTCAAAGTAAAACAAGCACACTAGACACAGCCCATGAGCACAAGAACTGCTCTTGGAATGTGCCACCCTAACCCACTCTGCGAGCAGCAGTGCCTGCAGTCGCCCTGAGGTGGCATGTAGCTGGGTAGCTGACATCTGAGCTCCTAAAGGCTCTGTAAGTTAATACACTACAGCTTTCACCCCACTGCTCCATGGCCATAGCTGCACAGAATCCTGCCTCAGTTTGTGGCTGAGGGCTGCACACAGACAGCAGACGGTGCTGGATAGGAACCTGTCAATCTTTTAACATCTATGAAGTACATTGCATGGTGGTGGCTCTGTATAATTCATGTCACACTAAATGTGTGACATCAATTATTTCCATATGAAGAGACAATGTCAAATGCAGGATTAGGACTTGTTTGCCAGTCAACCAGAAAACACAGATGGGTTATGAGAGGACAGAAAAATTAATGATTATACAAGCAGGCCTACACCTCTCCCTGGTGAGAGTTGTTACAACGTAGCCCTTTGAGTTTTACTACAGTGACTCTGTCTACAGAGATGCAAGTTACAGGGACATGAAGCTCAAATTCCCTCACCAATGTAAAAGCTGATCACTTACACCTCATCTAACTGTGGTTCTGTTAAATCTCATTTAATGTTATATGAAAGCTTCCCTTTAAAACCAGGAGAACCAGTAAAAACAGAGGAGTGTGTTAGGTCAGTTACCTGCTGGGTTAATTGGGCATTAATAAAAGCCATTCGATAAATATGGTTAAGAGCATTTTTAAAATGAGCATAGTAAAAACTGTAAGCTTCTTCCAGTTTACTTGTTAATCTGCCAGACCTAAACATTCAATTCTGTTTTGGGTGACAGAGACTTCAAAGATGAACATCAACTAAGCAAAAAGGCTCAAATGCTGTGATGTTTAACTGGCATAAATTTTCCAAGTGCCAATTTCAACAACAAATATTTTAAAGGCTAGAAATTGCAAACAAAAAACACCAGAGCATAGCACATATATTTCTAATATGCTAAGTACATGGGTATCAACCATTATTTTGTAAGTATCCAGCAACACACTCCTTTTACTCATCTAAACATAGCAATATGTCAGGAAGCTGCTTCTGGGTTGTTACTATATAATTTTACAGGATAGTTTTCAATGAGTAAAGTATTTGCTGTATTTGCTTCTTTTTATCCTTTCCTTTTGCTAACAGATATTACATTTGTTTTACTTTCACATTACAATGTTTTTAATGGCAAAAATACAGGTTCATTGATCAAAGTTTTGTCAATACCTCCAATATGCAAGGCCTTTATAACATATTTCTGCATATTCCACAGCAGATCCACTCTCTACTACTGTTCCAAAGACAGGAGCAGAGCTCCATAACTTCCTGCATGTTAATATTCATTCTTAACAATATTAAAACTGCAACACCTATATGCATACGTTCCTGCACTCGACTATACAATTTTGAATATTGGAATCATGTTTTAGATCGGAATTTAGATTTAGTGAATTTAGACATGAAACTATTTGACCGTGGAGGCAAGCCATAAGATACAACACGATTGTTATTTTTAACTATTAGATGCTTCAGAACAGTCTATAAGAGATTTAAGCAGAAAAAAATTTAAAAATGTGCTTTTTAAACAATAATCATAATCATTCTTGGGGTTTTAAAAATCATTATTTAATAAGGTATTATTCATTACAAAATTTAGGGGACAATTTTTGACAGATTGAAGTCTTTTGCTTCATTTTTATAGAACCAGTGAATTATATGAGATATCACACAGTACCATTTTCTTATCCTCGGGACCTGAGTTTAGCAGGAATATATAAGCAGCAGCTTATTTTGCAATATTTATGGAAACTGTATCAACACAGTAGAGTCCTAGTATTTTAGGGGGAGTTTCCTCTGAACTTCCATTACTGGAAAATGTTACACAATGGGATCACTAGAAAACAGAACAGCAAAGACACAACATTTCCCAATAAAAATTCCTATTCTGCTATATAGCAATACAATTTTCTGGAACAGAATTAATGCCTTTTTCCCCAGCATAACTGTAACAATCTTTTCTTACTAGAATTATATGTATGAAGGGTAGGATTTCTTTTCTTAACCAAGAGAGCTATGTAGATAGCATTTATACATAAAACAATCCTAAGACAACAAAAGCAAAAAGAACCTCAGTGTCCACAGACACCTGACAGGACAGGAGAAGACACCCTGCAGCAGACAGGCTGCTCTGGGGCTGGAATAAACTGAAATCCTCTTCCCTTTCAGTGCCCACCAATGTACTCATCACCAGCTGGCCTCAAGTGTCACTGAAAAATGAAGCTGCCCCTCTTCCTGCCTTAAAAAAACCCAAAACCAGTTTTGGCAGCAGGGTTTGGGTTGGTCTGATATGAAGGGTTGCAAAGTAATTGCCTCTGCTTGAGCTACGAGTAGCTCCCCATTTCTGTTTTGTAACCACCTCAGGCTAGCAATTTTACAGATACCAGAATTTTCAAGCCCAGAATAAAGGCATGATGCTATCATCAAGAATCTCACAGACAAACACTTAGCTATCAAAAGAGAGGGAAAAGCTGCCATAATTATAGGCTTAGAAGTGTTCTTTTACAGCGTTACCTTAAATTTGTGTTTGTGTGTGTATCTCACACATGTACACAGCCTTACCAACAATTTTAAGCATTATAAGGGGAGAATTTAATGTTCCAGCTTGTTCATTCTGCTAATACAGATTATTTCACGGAGGTTTTGAAGCACTTGTAAATTAGAGTCTCAGTAGAAAGTATTGGTGCAATATATAAACTAATAGCAGTATAAAGACATAAAAGCAACAAGGTATAAATCAAAAGTAATTAAGGGTTCTAGGGTGCAGGCACTCAAAAGTTACAACAGCCAAGAAGAACTCGTATTACATAAATTAAGACAAACGCTTCAGAAAGAAGTGGTATCACAAACACGTGGGACCTGACAGGACCTACTTTGCAACTCTGACCCTCACCAATTCCAGTGATTTTCAGCATTTCAAACACACAGGTCTGATACAACTACAAAACAACAGCACATATTCTGCATTTACACCCACCAAAATTTGGCATTTCTTACAAGGAAAAGTTGTCTTTTTTCTAAACAATATATTTTCTCACATTTTCTGTCCTTTGAGATATCATATCATAAACCTTACCCAGTTTGAAAACTTAACAGGAAAATGTTACTAAAAATTATTTTTCATTTCTGCCACAAGTTTTTACAAAAATAACCTACCATTTTTCAGCAGTTCTGTTTTGTTACACTGAACCTCTAGGCATGGTGTGAGGCTTTGCTTGAGCTGAAAAGCTGAGGTTCTGCCTTAGCTGGTGAGCAAAGCTGTGCTGGGCACACGGCTGTAGGCCTGCTGACTGCACAGCCAGCACCAGCAGCTGCAAAGGGCGCTCTCCACACACGCCCCTTTCCTAGATGAAGGATGATCCCAGCTACAGGTGGGGCCTCCCCAGCACAGCCACCAGCTGACATCAGCGTTCTTGAATTTATGGGCATGGGAAGGTACCCGAGGCCTCAGGGCCATAAAAAGAAATGGCTGGTTGGTGATGTCAGTGTGGAAGCAACCCATGCAAGCTGCCCACAGGCAGTAACTTAGGCAGAGGAGTATTCAGACTATGTACTTAAGCTGCAGCAAAAACCACTGACTGCTTGGATGACACAGCTTCAGAGTTAGTATGTAGAACTGATGGCTGGTAGCCTGTAATGCTACACGTGTATTATCAGGGCAGATGTACCTTTAATGCCTGTGTTTAGTCTAGAATCTTATCCTTTAAAGCTGGCTTGTAATTTAGATGCAACAATGGTGAGCTGCTTTGAGAGCTGATCCAGGTGAGAGCTATTTCTGTCAGAACAAAATAAATTATCACATTGTGAAAATACGTATGTCTGAGTTTATTAGCTCCCTCATCTTCTACTGGTACATCTACTCAAGCTGTGGTGTTGACTCAGGAAAGTGGGCAGGGAATCATGCCTGAGGGCAGAAGGCAGAACATAGCAGAAGTCAGAAGTAAAAACTAAAGCTGATCATGGAATTACATTCTTAGCTGCCAAAGATTTAATTGTGTCATAGTACATAGGGCATGTTTGTATCCAAAGACTCTTAATGTAAATACCGTGTATCTTTATAGTTAGCCTTGTAAAAGACATGGAATCAAATGTTAAGTCATCTATTACTTATGAAAATTTTTAAAATCATGGGCACCCCAAAATGAACTATTAAACCTTTAAAATGAACTGTTTTCCTTGTTGTTTTTTTTTTCTAATAGAACTTCAGTAACAGCATGAATCAGTTAGGCTTTGGGAAAAAAAAACCCAAAACCAAACAGCTTCATCCATGCAAAAACCTAGCAGGAAGCTTCAGAGTGAATCTTCTGGTAGAGCTGAGATCAGCAGTTATATCTGAATATCATAATACCAGCTGCTGAAACTACAATGAGGGAAAGACGAAAACTAACAGAACTGCTTGAAGGACCAAAAATGCAAATGTGGCATTAGAACATCTGTGGAAATAAAGCATCATACATAAACAATTATCTGGTTTGCAAGAAAAGAGAAAAAACCTTTCAATATAACTAAATAGCTGACCCAACAGAAACATGCTGATCTTCTCCAAGAGTGAGTCATCTCCAGAAGATACTTCACTAAATCTCTATAAACTTTCCCCTTTGATACCAATCATTTTGCTACTGAGAAATTTCCTTTAGCTATCTGGACTTCATATGGTCAGCCTCCAAAACTATAATGTATTTATTTTTCTAAGGCATCCAATAGTATGAAATGCAGGTGCTTGTATGCACAACTCAGCTTCTCTGATGGAGAAAAGAAGTAGGTAAGTTCAACTAAATCAGCAGGGAATTCTTGCATTCCTCTGCAGTGAATGGAGACAGCAGCAAATAAACATTAAAAAATTAAACAGTGTCCCTAAGCATTCAAATACCTTAATGTGAATCATCTTCTTAATATGAGAATAAAAACAAACAAATGTTCAGTAACTCTCAGCACGACATCTTCAACCATCTATCAAAATCATACAGCAATTTAAAACCAGAAGAGATTAACTCAACCCAAATCATCACGTCTTTCCCCCAACAAGGTATGTTTTGTCTTTGTGGATAGCTTTCTATGTCCTCTTTGCATGCACAGAGCTGAACTTGCTGCAGCTTGTTTGCATTGTGACAAACCTTTTTTTGACTTGATTCCCCCAGAACTTGTTAACATAGCCCTCTTGACCCTGAGATCAGCTCAGTTGTCAGAGCATGATGGTAATAAGGCCAAGGCCACAGGTGTGATCCCCATACAGGGCCATTCACTTAAGAGCTGGACTCAATGATCCTTGTGGATCCTTTCTAACTCAGAACATTCTGTGATTCTTGTTTCCTTTTGTAACTTCTGGACCTGCACACATACCAGTGTGTCTTGGCAAATACATACACATGAGCATTTCCCACTCTCCTAGTTATCCAATATTCCTCAGCAGCTGTGAATGACACTTCTAGCAAACAAATCCCTTCATGCCTATTGTCAACATCCTCATATTGCCCTGCAAAATCAGAAAGAAGGATAACACTAGACAGAAAACTTTGAGGTTAAATACATACAGCTCGAGCTCCCTTCTCTTTGTTCATTAGATATTCTACAGACATGCATATGTATAAACACACATTATTAATTTATACCTCCCCAGTGCTTACAGCATTTCATAGGCAGAGTGAGCAGTTTACATGTGGCACTGCATGGTGGGCAGGGAGAACACCTACATCATGCAGCCTTGACTTCAGTCTTCGAAAAGGCTGGGCAATTGTCAGCTGGGCACTGTGCTGGATGGACAGTAAAGCAGGGCAGTGGGAAGAAAGCGAAGAGTTCCTTTGACAAAGGATGTACCAGTCTTAGTACATTTCTACCCCAAAAAGAAAAAAGGAAGTGGACTTGTTCTGCTTGTTACAGGTTGATTGGAGAGGTTTCTGAGCTGATTTTTAGTAGTCAGTTCTTGCAAAAGATTTTTAAAATGTCATGAAGTTGTGATAAACCTTTAGATTTTTGTGAACATTACCAGTTTTCAACAACTAAGGACCCTCTCAAATCACTTCTGTTATGGCCGGTGGGTTTATAAATTGTGGACAGGCATTAAAGTAAGGAAAAAACCAGTCTGGTAACTGGAATGAGCAAGTGCCTTTCGTGTTCTGTGTCTCTAGTTTACTACAGTCCTGCCGTAGATGTGCCTTAAAATCCTGTTTTCAGTCACTAGTAAATTTGAAATTCTTTTCACTACGAGTTCTGTTGCACTTGGATACCTTTGAATGTTAGATATGGAGCTCTCAGTTACACTTGTGTGTATCAAGCAAGAATTTATATACATAAATTATATATGTGCACATAAACACGCCAGTACATGTATAGATAGCTACATATAAAATAAAGAATATGCAATAGCATCATTTATTGAATCAGAGATAAGAAATCTTGCAGTTTTAATACTGAGCAGATGCTGTGTTTTCATATTACTAGCTGGGCTGCAAGCTAGCAGGAGCACTTATATCAGAACAGTGTCTCAGGAGGAGGGAAAAAATACATAATTTGTTCTAGCTGGCTTTTCCTAATTCTATTTAGTAGGATTTAATTGAATAAGTGCAGAAAATCTACCTAAGGTTCATATCCATGACAACAGTTTGCTCCCTGCAAGAAATTTCAGAAATATGTCTCTAGGTTTCTGTATGTATGTTATCTTTCTGATTCAAATTTAACAACTGTAATTAAACTGATTTTGATCATCTAGGATTTGATCAGCATATATTGCCACTGCTTTGACAAATGGGGATTTCTACCCCTGACACATCACAATTTAGTTAGACCTTGTAGATCATGCTGTCAGTACTGGTCACCATCAGTCTCTGAAGCACCTATGGCAGAACTTACCTCATAGGTGAGACACCTGCTGCAGTGGATACTCAGAACTCATTTTTTGGACTTCGGATTTCATGTAGTTTTGCAAAGACATCAATGTATTGAATTACAGAATGGGTAAGATTGGAAGGGACCACTGGAAGTCATCCAGTCAATCCTCCCTGCTCAACCAGGGTCCCCTAGAGCACGTTACTCATGATTATGTTGAAATGGCTTCTGAATATCTCCACAGAAGGAGACTCCACAGCCTCTATGGCCAGCCTGTTCCAGTGCTCAGTCACCTGCACAGTGAGGAACCTCTTCCTTGTGTTCAGGGGGAACTTCCTGTGCATCAGTTCCTGCCCATTGCCTCTTGTCCTATTGGCACCACTGAGAAGAGTCTGGCTTCATTCTCTTGAAATGCTCCCTTCAGACATTTATACAGTGAAGAATCTGATGACCTTCTCAGAACATGTGGCACCTGAGTGGAACACATAAACTATTTTTGAGAATTTAGGAATGCACACATAGAGGTCATTGACTTAATTTATGGCCAGTGGCTCTTCCATAAGGTTCTTTCAAAGGCACACTGATATTTTACTAAATTATCCATCACTCAGGGCTATAGCACAAGCACCATTTGTTAAAACTCAACTTTTGCAGGATAATCTACTTGGTCTTTTCACTTTATTTTGAATCTGTCTTTCCTTAAAAGAGATCTGGAGAGTATCAGGGTGAGGCACTAACAAAACAACAGAAAAAAACCCCACCAGAGTTAACATTCAGACATGGTCCCAGCACTAACACTGATAAACAGGGAGTTTGAAAGGCCTCCCTTCTGCTGCAACCTCTTATTAACATTCAACCTCGATCTTTGTACACCCTTGGATTTTGTGGTTTACTTGAAAGATTTGATACATACAGGGATCTTTCAAATAAAGCCTGAAGGATATTTTTTATTAGATATAAAAATTCTTTGTAGCAGTTGTGCTTTAGTATAACCTAAACAAATACAGCTAAGTGCTACTGCTAAGCAAATCAGCAATCACACTATTCCCGGAGCAGAAGCTCTTGAGCATTGTGTTGGGCTCCCTTATCACCACCAGGGGTATCATTATGTGGTTTTGCACTGTCAGCACAGGATGAATTTTACTCCTCAGACAATTTACAACTAATCTCATTTCTGTCAGCTTCTCTAAAAGATGGAAGACAGTGGATGGATGCCTGAGACAGCTGAATTTGAAATAAATTGCAACAAAGATAGGTGTTGTTAACTGGACTCTTCTGCTGAAGGCTGATGCCTCAGCTGTGTACTGAGGGAAATTCTTGTCAGCCCAGATTGGTTTTGGCCATGCTATGACATTTAAATGTTACAAGAATAACAGAAATGGGGTTATTTTGTGGCAGAAGCCGGTTTTCAAGGGACATTAAAAGCATAGGGGCACTGAGGAAGTTATAACTGATACTAAACATGGGAACAAAGCTAAGCAATCTGCTGTGTAGGTGATACTGCAAGACACACAAAAGCTTGCCTGAAATAATCCACCCCAGCTGATGGCGTGCTTCCGTGTAAAGGTGCTGTGTTTTAAATTTGCTCTGAGATGAAAAGACTCAATGTAAACAATCTGCTTAGATTCATGAAAATTTATTTCTCAATGTATATAAATTACTGGAAGCCCATAAAATTAAAACCAGTGTGTAGTGCACATTTTGGCTGCAGTGCTGGTAAAAAAACCTGTGCTTTTTTCTCCCAGGCGAGGGACAGCAAGCACTTTCAGTTTGACATGGTTTCATTTGCTCTGGGAGTTACACATCTTATTTTTCTGCCAGCAAGAGCAGAGGATGAGGGGGCTGGGGTGGCAGATGCCACTTATCATGTCCTCAAGGAGTTGACCTGCAGGTGCACATCCTGCATTGTCCACTCATGGAATGGGTGAAAACTATGCTGAGAGATATTTTTGCCTCTGCTGATAAGATATGATTAATTTTTATGATAAAGTTTTTTTCTGTTTAAATCTGCCTGCAGACTTATTTCCTAATGCCAGCTACCTTGGATATATGCTCTGCAAGAACTGCTTTACACCAGTTCTTCTCAGGGGGAAAAGAGGTACACCACAGGTAGCTCCACCTTACTGTTGCTATGTTTTTCAAATATTTTCACATTACAGGACCCCAGGGACTGTCATAGAAAGCTACCTGGGCACATACAATTTTAGGATCCTTCTCCACATGCGCTTTGACAAAACGGACACAGGGATGAGGACAGAGGAACCAGCTCAGCTCAGCCTCTGAGGCTTCCATGGAAGCCTTTACACAAAAGCAGAGATGAATCCTACGTAAGCACCCAAAAGACAAAATAGGGGAGCATGTGGTACTTGGCATCTGCTTTTGTGCAGGGTAGAACAAGAATGGAAGAATGTACCTAAACCACTTTTCTGCTTCAGGGGCAGCCTCCTGAAATAGCTGCTACCTTCACTTTTGTCTACACTTCCCAACAATGAAAATAAAATGCATAGCAACAGGAAAGGAAATCTTCAGTAGCCTTTCTAATCCCCAGCAGCAGAAGTATGCATGAACACTGTATTATGCCTTAAAATTTTTATGTAACTTGAAATGTCTGTGTAGCCCGCAACAGGTCATTTACCTCACAAAAATCTCAAATCCCTTTAAAGCTAAAGACATTAGTGAAACTGTGAACCAGAAAACCATTCTATTGGGTTTTGTTTACATTATCTTCCATTGCTGCAAACATGTTTCTCATTCAGAAGACTTTATTTTTAACCCGTGTCTTGTACAATCATCTAGACATACGGGGAGCAGAAAGGACAGAATAGCACGGGAAGCAGCAGCAGTATGGGAAGAGCAAGAGAGAAGAGAAGGAAACTCGAGCAGTGGCTCTATGCTTGCATTCCTCAGAGCAAAAAGCACACTGATTTTTTAGTACTCAATCATCGTTGTTTTGAGCTCCCTGGGGAGGATGATGCTCGCTGCTGAGAGGAGCCCCTGGCACACGCAGTGTGGGGCGTGCAGCAGCCCCGAGAGTGCCTTTTGGCTGCCCCGCAGAGCGGGCAGGCTCCGGGGGTGGCAGCGGGCTGCGCAGGGCCCGCACCGGCACACAGGGGCTGCCCCGCGCCGTCCCTGGGCAGGTGGCACACGGGGAGCTGGTACCCGAGTGGCCGTGTCAGAGGCTGGTTAGCTCTGAGCCATCGCTCCCAACAGCTGTAACACAGTCTCCTGATACTTCCCTTAGGTAACCTGGAGCACGGCAAAGGACAGATGCTTGTCACGGAGAAAGCTGGAGGCAACACCTCCTACTGTGCTTGTCCTGGGCCCGGTGCCCACCACGGCTCAGGAAGGACCATCTCTCTGAGAGCTGCAGGACAACGAGCTGGAATGTGGCAGCACAGCAAACACGGAAGTCTGTAGCTTGCTGAAAGTTGTTTTGATGTCCCCTATGAACCCTGTTGCTTATGTGCACGATCAGCGCATGTTGTAGAACTGAGAAGACGCACTGAGTTATGAGAACATTACTGTCGGCCTGTAAACCATTTATCTGTATTGTGCAGCACAATTTGCATGGGTTGGGGGTGCCCAGGTTCCTCAGCAGCTGAGTAATCTGTGTAATTTGGTCAAGATTTTAAATGGTCTCATGATCTTTTTAAGTCATCATATTAAAAAACCCCACAAACACAATAGCACAGATGTGAAGCATGCACATACACCCAGAGAAGTCAGCCTCAACTTCTACATAACCTAGTCATTTCTTGCCCAGCATTTATACAGTGACAGCAAAGGCAGTGTTTTTAAGACTCTCCCTTTTTTAATGATCATTATACAACAAGGTAATTGAGGACAGCTGAGGTCATAGTTCTATAACTGAGCTCCCAGCCCTGACAACAGAAACTCTTGCCTGATCTTTGGTTCACAGTAAGGTCTTTAACCTCATTTCCACCCACCACTACTGTTATAAAATTCCTCTTATGTGTGTTGGCTGCTTATTTTTCTTAACCTTTGGAGGCTTTAACGTGGTTCCTTCACAAGTCTGCCAAGAAAGAAGGCCTGTGGTACAAGGTAGCTCAAATAATTTAGGATGAAAAAAGAAATAGAAGACCTGCAAGCTTAGTCTTTGCTAGGTTTTTCCTTACATGACTACTGAATTCCACTACCATAAAAGTTTTCTTAAAGGCCTGGACTATTTGAGGCTGCAGAGCAAAAATAATTGTAAAAAGAGGGATGAAATATATTGAGGACAACAACACGCCAACCTTATAGAACAACAAGTCTAGTCAGGTATGGTGAATCACAGCATGAGAAATCACAGATGGGCTTGAAATGGACTTTATTTTACTAGCATCTGGGTAACAATACCAACAGATGTGAAACTTTGGGGTTTGGCTACTGGGATGACTAATACCAATAAATCAGTGCAGCAAATTAGGTCACAGAGTCTCCACCTCACTTGCTGCTCCCAGAGTCACAACAGGCT
Organism: Platysteira castanea; assembly: GCA_013397175.1. NCBI lineage: Eukaryota > Metazoa > Chordata > Aves > Passeriformes > Platysteira > Platysteira castanea. The sequence continues at coordinate 1,839,179 of VYXC01009569.1, read as the reverse complement.
GGCTCTCTTTTGCTTTGATTTCACGTGTTAGTTTGGCACTTGAAACTATTTCATGATTTTAAATAACTCTCTTACATTTTACACATTTTATTTCTCCAACATTTTAGTCAGTTGATTCACGTGCACAACAAATGGTCCCTGGATTTACACTGATAAGCAGAAAAGCCTTAATTAAAAGGCCAGTTAAAATAGTAGCACGATTACAGGGACAATCTGCTCTGAGGAATGGGCACTCACAACCAAGTGTAGTGATTATATTTCTGCCAAAATTTTCTTTATTTTGAACTACTGCGAGTCAGCAAAATAGTTGGAATGCATAAATTAGTCTCCCCCAGAAAACAATATTCTGGACAAAGAGTTAACCTAGTGGCAACTAGAATTTTGAATGGATTTATCATTTCCTCATTTTATGGAATTTAATAAAAATGCCACCACAGATAACAGACGATAAATAGAACTTAGGTTTTTCTATTCAGTTAGCATTGCCTCATCTAAGGCAAACTACTTGTGTCAAGGAAAAAATCTTATTTAATTTTCAGTGTGCCAGTAACCCAAGTAATAAAAATGCAGAACAAAAATTGTTATAGACTGCAAATTAAGAACTGTTTATTACTTTAGGCAGTTGTTTGCAATATTTCTGTAATCCTAGGTGGTCTTTATCCACTGCAGTGGGAAATCCAGTGCATCATAGTGCAATGACCAAATGAAGTAGCTACTTCCGACACTTTAGCTGTGTTCCTACTCAAGAAGAGCATTGCAAAAGGCATTGTGCAACCCACTGAATGCCATGTAAATACCTGGCATGCTGCTCCAAATCCATTAGCCATGGACCCAGCTGCACCTCCAGGAATATTTTCCAGCAATTCCACGTTTCAGCAGCCTATATATAAGATGCCTGAGGCCTGTTCTGAGCATACCTGAAACCCACAGCGCGTGAGCTCAGAAACAGCTAACCCCAGCAGGGTGCCTTGTGCTGCTGCTCATGCTCACGGCACCCCTTCTCCCTCGCCTGCCCTCAAAGCTGCACAGGTACCATTACACTCTCCAGATATTGCTGTTATCCATCAGCACCATTAGTTCATCTCAAAAAAGTAAGTGCAGGCTAGAACCTGGGGTTCATATGGTTGGTATTTTTGATTTTGGGTACATACCACCTTTTATCCCTCCAATTTATTGAAAAAATCTGTAATTCGTGACTATTATTACAGCTTCTTGTACTGCACATTAACATCATGCTAATGATACAAATGGCACACCTGTCTCAATGCTGTCATTAGAGATCCATGTCAGCACTCACTGGTTCAAAATAAATAAATAAATAGTTACATAGACGAACACTGAAATTTTGAAAGCCATTCATGACTTTGCCTAAGTTAGACAGTGCTAGTGGTGTGGAGAATCTGGCACTCAGATTTGCAGTCAGACACTCGGGACCACACTGCCCCAGCCTTCAGCATCAGTAAAGCAGTTTATTGAATCAGAACTGCAGAACACTAACTTGAAAATTAACTTCATGGTAACCTACACATTAAAACCCCCAAATGGCATATGGTTACAGCTTCAGTACTATTGCCACCTACAGATACTCCTCTTATCCTTCATTACAGAAAAGTGAAAGGGAAAAAAAAAGCTATGAAACATGCTGTCCTGGCATTACACCCTGATAAATTCAATCACTACCATGTAATTCACTGAAGATTAACATCAGCTCTCTCTGGGTAAAAGCTACAGCTGAACATCTACTCACTTGAATACAGAAAAAATGTTAATAAATTCCGTGGTAGAAAGGCTAAAAATATAAATTCTGCTTAGTTAAGGGGAAAAAAAAAAAAAAGACCTGCCCTATATGATCAGGCACTATCCTAGATATTTTCTGCAAAAGGTAGAAAACCGTAGAGGACACGGTCAGTGGTAGAGCCCAGGCAATGACACACGCAAGTGTTCAGGTTTGCCTGGGGCAGCAAAAACCCTGTAGCCAAAGCTAGCTCAGGTCTTTGCTGAATGGCAAGTTAGTGGGTTTGGTGAGCCCATGCTGCAGCTGAGAACACAAAGTGCGAGGATGTGGTTGTCTTTCTTTGCTGCCGCTTGCTTAAGACAGGGAGCAATGGCCTTCAGGTTTTTAAGGTACAGTGCAAAGTGACTTCCGAGCAGCCTCTCTAAACTTAGAAGGTTTTTATCTTCATCTGGAAATATATTTTTTTTTCTTTGAAAAATAAATGGTAATTTTATCATAGTTTTTAGTGGCAACTACAGTACTTGTTGCTCAGACTGACCATCATCTATGAATGAGTCAATTGCAAATGTTTCCAAATGAAGTATTTAGGCTTATTTGAATTCCTATTTTAGTTACTTGCACCACAATTTGCAGACAAAAAAAAAATAGCTGTAAGTGCTAACCATTTCGAGAAAAACCAAAGAAACCAAATTATAAGCAAAACAGTCAGAATAATGAAATAAACTGCTTTTGGCACATTTTAGTCCTACCAAGCACACTACTGAATACTGATGAAAGCATTAGGACACCACTGTGTATGAGCATGGGTGTGGCACACAAGACCTCAGAAAACGAAATAATATAATGGTCTCAATTTAAAAAAAAAATACTAAAAATAAGGATCTGATTTTAATAGTGTTTCCCAGTTTTATCGGGGTGGATGGGTGCAAGTACTGACAAAAAGATGAGTAGTGTTGTCTGGAAAGGTGAATAATAGCACAGCCACAGATTTATCTTCACTGCTCCCCCACACCATGTTAACAGTCTTTATATTCACAACATTTCTGGCAGAGCTAAATTGCTGCAACTAATAATTCAGCTATAGCTGAGGCTTGTAATTATTTCAGAATCAGGAAGCCACAATATACCCACTCTGAAAACACAATTATTTAGCATGTGCGTGAATACAAACGATGTTGATATATCTTGGTCTTTCATATTAATGGATCACTTCAATCCAAATGCGGATATTTCTTTTGGCATGGCTTTCATCATGCTTATGTGCATAAAAAATCATGAGTTGATAAATGAAACACAGACACCACTTAAATACAACATACCAGATAAACCCAACTGGATGTGAAGCTCCATGCAATAAGGTACAAACCAAGCATAAATTACTACCCTGGACATCTCCAAAATCCTACCTGTTCAGGAGAAGCAGGTTCACACTATGGAAAGAGAAATTACAGAAATTTCTTGCTAGAAATACCTTTTTTTCAGTGTTCTATTTCTAAAGTAAACAGCCAAGTTTGAACTTTACCAGGCTCAGGATCCTTTACTAGATTTCAAAAAGGTAGTGAAAAAACTATTTTCTTTTCCTCATTTTCTCGCACTTTCATTTGACAACATTTTGTGCATGATTGAGTTCTAGCTATGTCTTCTTATTTTCCCATGGCAAAACAAAGAACAGGTTGTATTTCAACAGCTGAACTAGGGAGAAAGAAAAACAGCAGGAAAAAATTATTTATGCAAGCATCATCCTTGAAGCAATTACCTGTGTTTCTGTATTTAACTATATTTAACCTAATGATATCTAATTAATCAGATATTTCTACTGAGTAGTCAGGAAATGTCTCAGAGCACAAAACGTACAGCATTTTAACAGATACAAGCAGCATGCAAAGCACCCAACTGAAATCAGAAGACGCTCACAAACCACTGTAAATCTCACAGTTGGGACAGCACACCGGCTAAAGTGGGCCAGCATTACAGCCAAAACAGCTATTGACCGTTTCACCCCTAGAAAATAACATCTTCCTAATTCCTTCTCGGACTTAAAGGTGGCAGGTTTAGATAAGATACTAGGAAGAAATTCTTTACTAGTGGTGAGACACTGGAGCAGGTTGCCCAGAGAAATTGTGGACTCCCCATCCCTGGAAGAGACCAGGCTGGACGAGGCTCTGAGTAACCTGGTCTAATAGATGTCCCTGCCCGTGGCAGGAGGATTGGATGGAACCAGATGATTTTTAAGATCCCTTCCAACCCAAACCAGTCTGTGATCTTTCTGAACTGGTAGGAAGGCACTGACCAAGAAACTGCGTGTTAAAAGAGTCACAGTTTCTGTCCTCTGCACCACAAGAGAGAGGCCATGCAACAGGAGCGAGGGATGGGGAGAACAGCTGGGAGCCGAGGGGTACGCTGACAGTGCCACCAGCTGGAAGGTCCGGGACGATAGCACAGAAAGGCCCAGCTCCAAAAACAAGTGATAAAGGCCATTAATGTGCCCTCTTGGAGAACAAGCAAGAAGCTGCAGCTTGTATCCAAGGAACTCCAAGGTTCTCCCCCATAGGATCTAACACATACTAGCTTTGGCTTTGATATAAATACACATAAGAGAAACAACCAATGCATCTTTAGATGCTGGATAATCCAAGTTAATAAACCCACATTGTTCAAGTAATAATATCTCCAGTGGTGCTTAGAGGCTTATGCTAGTACAGTGACTCTTTTTCCTCACATACGTGGGAGATTCTGGAATTTTATCCTAAGGGAAAGAACAAGAATTTTTTTTGCGAAGAACTAATATATTCTTAAACACGCGAGAAAAAGTCTGATTTCACTAAACTTAGCAAGACTTTTGCCTCTGACTTAAGTTACACTTTCACCCACTTCCCCTGATACTGTAATAGGGATGTTTCTTATCTTTTATGCAGATAAAATCTGACCTGTGGCCTGTGTCAACATGAAAGGAAAGTAGAAGTGCTGTAAAATTTTGCTAAAAGTTTCACTTCCATGTTTGTCCAAAAATGTAAAGTGTTCAACCTTTAAAATCCTTTTGATTATAAACGTGAAGTGGAAACAGTGCATTCAGTCGGAGTATGCACATTTTTTGACTGACCATTTTTTCACAGATAGTGTCTGAGTTTTATCAATTTTTTAATGGAAGTACAGTGTTTTGGGTACAACACTGCAAAGTCTAAGTGATTCAGGGGCTTCAGTCCTACCATCAAAATAACTTGAGTATTTTTAAGAATTTAGCCCTTAACTGCTTAAGTATAAAACTCTCTCAGATTATCTGTTTAATTCATTGGGAATTAAAGCTCTAACTCATTTGTAGATATAGATAAGCTTAAGAAAGCTTAAAATCATTTTCTGTTCTGACAATCTGCCCATTTAAATGCCCATCTCCCTCCTTACAGGACTGGATCAGCTTCTACTGAACATGACGCTGTATCACTGTAGAATATTAATGTAAATTGGCATCAGTTCTGGCCTTTCCTACCAATGATTTGGTCTTTCCAGCTATGATTTAAGCAGACCTACAACCGGTCTATGATTAGTCAAGCAATCCTAGCAGCAGGGGCAGAAATCTTCGAAGAACAAAGTAAAAAGCTTAGGGCAAGAATTGCTACAGCAGACTTAACATAAGCTGTTTCTATTTATGAGCCAAAATTTTTGAGCACTGAAATAGGAACCTGAGTTCGAATGCAATTAACAGACTCTCTTTAGTGTCTTTTTTAAAAGAAGAGTATTAAGAACAGGTGAAAAAAAAGCTAACTATCTTGTTGGCAAATGCGGACATGACCTGTACTTTAAATTCACTGCTGTTTGTTTTACAGCGGGTCATTATTCTCATTAATTGCTAAGCTGCTGGCAGATTCTGTGACGTTTTGGATGAAAGATCAACCTGGATTTAATAAAGTGATCAAGAGGAAAGAGGTTATAATTCTTTAGCTTAAAAGTCTGCCAAATCAATGGCATTGTGCAGAATGACATCATGATAGGCAGTAGCTCATTGATAAGGTGGTCCTTTTATTAATCAGGGTGACATAATACAGCTATTTTCTGGCATGACATATAATTGCATCATATGTGCATGACCAAGATTTACTGTAAATCCAGCACAGTGTCCTCTCCTGATTCCTCCTACTTAGACATTCGAAGTGGGCAAGGCAGGCAGGAAGGTGTGAGAGGATTTACACAGGTATGTTTTCATCTGTGAACAAAGAAATTCTATTATTGGATTTAAGTGCACATCTAGCAGCACTACCCGTGATACAAGGACATTTAGGTTCATGGGGTTCTAGCTTTCCAGTCATCATCACTCAGAACTATTAAGAAGTTTGACTAGTATCAGATCTGAGCATACAGACACGCTTTTCCAGAGGCGCTCACTAGGAACAGCCTTTGACATGTGAGGAGAGCTCCGAAATGAGACACACTAACTGGTGTGTTTTAGACTGACTAAGTGCAATTAGCTTTTTCAAGAAACGATTATTTTTTTACAGGTAATTTATCCCGGAGAAATATGAACAAATCTTGTTTACCCCAAAGCACACATCCTATGGCAGAAGCATCAGACAGTAGACACTCAGGCTAAAGTGTAAAAAGAAAGCTGGCAGAAGGATGAAAGGAATAATGATAACGTGCTCTGTGCCAGCTTTGGGCAGGGAAAGTTGAAGTAGGAATTTTGCTTATGAATGCTGAAACACTTAAGTACATGCAAGGAGAAGGAAATGGGAAAATACCCCAAACTCCTTCTGATATTAGGTGCTTCCAGTGTGACCCCCTCAAAAAGTGAAGTTTCACTAAACTGGATTCTGTCAGGCTGCAGAAGTATCATCAATTACATGTTGCTATGGGTAACTGAGTATTTCTAGAAAATTAAAATTAAATGGCAACACAGGAGATTGACAGATTCAAAAGCCTAATGACACTGGAGTATATTGAATATTTTAAAATTTGGGAAATGAGAAGGATTTTGTAGCAATATCTGCTAAAATTGTACATTTGAAGGTGCAGCAAGATACATTAGGAATTAGCAAGGCATGAAATTGTCTCACAAAGGAAATCACTTTTATGAAACACAGTGATAAACAACACAGGAAAATTACAGATAATGATCAGCATTTTTGTGCTACTTTCCACGGACTGCTCTGTCACTTGTTCTGAGTAAATGAAAAAGGAACTTGTCTCCAGCCAGTGAAACCAAGAATAAGGAAAATCCTGTGCTATCCAAGTTCACTGTGTCTTCACATATGCAGAGATGAAGCACATGCCATTATGGGTTTTATCTCAACTGACAAGGAAGGTACTTTCTGTGGAGAAAGGCTCTCTGCATGTCTGTGATACCTGCAAAGGGTGACCCATTGCCTGAGCAGTCAATCAATCAATCAATCAATCAATCAATCAAACAATCAATCCATCAAGTCCCTTTTCCACCAGTAGAGAAAGCCTCCTGCTGAGTATGGCATACACTGTTTTTTAAACCTCTACCCCTGCTTACTGAGTAGGGCTCTCAGCCCTCAACTGGTTGATGTGGGACAATTGCTCTGGTAAAGTGGGGATTTACTACATTAACTGTGTGCAATGGTTTTCAGGATAAAGTCTAGGAACATCTGAGCTACTGAGACAGACAAGATTGAACTCAATTCACTGTCAGGAGTTAATAAGTGGGTCAGATGAGAGCACATGGCAAGTTACACACAGTCATATCTGCAAAACTATTCTCTATGTAAAGGTTAGAATAAAAGCTTGATTTGGTTTCATTTGGGACAGTGGAATTTTTAGGGCTGGAAGTGTTGTTAAATAATGCTAATTAACCATTAAAAAGCACTCTACACCTGCAAACAGCTCTTCAATAGTTAGATACAGTGAGTATTTCTACTCAATAGCCTTGTGTTATCTGCATGAGTCTCATTTTCTAGCACTGGAAATTGAGGTTCTTAGATGAGACACCCCAAATTACAGACAGTTATCTTATTTGCAGATGGATTATCAATAGGCATGTGGTGAGTCAATGACAAAATTCAGCTGCAAGCCTTTGAGTCCGTGACTTGGGTTCTTGTCTAGTAAAAACTCCCTCCCAGACATGAGGAAAGGTAGAAATAAGTAGGCAAAACAGACTGATAGATTTTAGCTGATCTGCAGAAGGCTGGAGTCTACAAAGCAGTCCTTTGCAAACAGAGCATTTGTAAGGCTCCTCACTCAGATGTAAAAACTCTTGCATACACAAAGGGATTTCCTTTACCTGAATTGCACAAAAAAA
>VYXC01009569.1:1772783-1831189 GCA_013397175.1 Platysteira castanea | reverse complement strand
GCAGCAGCAAGCGCAAATACAGCTGGAGATCTGTGGGGAGCTGAAAGAGCTACCAGTCCTATCTGATCCATCCTTCAGAAGCAGCCAAATGCCTGCTACAAGGGGTTCCACAGCAGCTAAACTTGCCTTCAGCCTCTTCCCAGCTGTTTCCTCAGGGATCTCAAACCCAGGAACCCACTGGCCACCTCCAGCTACTTTTGTGCCATATGCTGGGGACTGCGGGTACAAGAGGAAGGTTTAGCACCAGAGCAGCCCAGTGTCACCTGTTAACAAGACTCTGACACATACACAAAGCACCTCTCTGATGTAGATCACCATGGCACATTTAGGCATGAATTATTCTAGTCATAACTGGAATCTGCATTGCTGAAATGTCTGTTGTCACCAGGTTACCAATTGCCTGAATCGTTAAATTAGGTGTGGATACGGAGAGGAACAGCAGCCTTCACCGGAACGTGGTATCCCAGTTTTTCCCAGTATCTCCATCTGATGAAAGCCACAGATGGGTATTTGCCTTCTAGCAAAATAACCAGCCTCAAGGAGGGTTGCCTTGTACTCAACATGAACAAAACAAATCCACAATGAGAAATGCCTAAGTATTTTCCCGCTTTTTCAAGGGAAACAAACAAACAGATTGTTACACAAATGTCATTGGCTATACCTATTTTTGAAAAACTTAGAGAATACAGAGACAACTTTGCCAGACCCTTTCAAAACAATCCATGTCAGATAAAACATCAAAAATAAACAGTTACCTGTAACAGGTTTGGTATGAGATTCCTCATTTTACCTGAAGATACCTAATTTTTGGAGAAAAAGCTGGCTTCCTTCAGACTAATAAATCTTCCATTATTTTGCCCAATTCTCCCCTTTTCCCTTTGACTTTCTTTAATCCTTTGAAATGTACTTGTCTTCTCCAAGGATTCCTACTAGTTCCAATACAAAGAACAGACAATTCACCACAAAAATATCTTCCAAGCATATACTAAATATGATACCTCCTTCAAATCTCAGCAGAGGTCCAGACCTTCCCAGTTTCTTGGTAATATTAAATCTTTCATCACTCTACCCATCTAGCAGCTTTGAAAAAAGAAAAAAAACTACCAAAAAAAGGTAACATCTGAGAAGGCACATCTGACAGAACAGAAGCAGGAAAAGACAATGATTAGCCTCTTCCTTTCAAGCCCTTTTTTCCATGTCAAGTGCAGTTTGTGCCTCGTCTCCTTGACATCCTTCCCTCTAGCCAACCCTCTTCCACAAGCACCACACAGTAGCTGGTTGTTGGCACACAGAGCGTTGATGGAGAGTCGTGGGAAGAGCACATACCTTGTGCATAAGTGAGAGAGCTGGTACGTAGCTAAAGTGTCATCGGGGGCGGGGAGATCAAACTTTCTGAACAGTCAACACATCTGGCTCTAAATGCTCATTTCTCAACTTCTCCTAATTCCAGAACACAGCTTGTAGACTCCACATGCCTAACAGACCAAAGAGCACATCATAAGCAAAATGCCTAAACTGACAGATACCTGGTTGTTGGGGCTGTGTTTTTCAGTACAGGTCACTAAGTCTTAGTTTGGTTGACTGAAGAGAGTATTTTTGAGTTCTGCACACAATGCTGAAAATTTCCACTCATATGCACGTAAATAAAGGAAGTGAGACTGTAATACTGATAAAGGAAATGGCTTTATCGCACATATGCTCTTTAGGCAACTGCCTTCACATTTCCCCCAGGGTAGGAGCACCCTGTACAGCATTAGACTTCAGAGAAGAGGCTCAGCAATGTGGCAGGCTAAGTAACTCACAAGGTGAAACTGACAGGATCCTCAAGAACTGGATCTAGACTGAAGCTCAGCATCAAAGGCTGTAGCTGAGTTCTTGCATATAATTATACCGCTAGAGTAGAGAGATTGCATGAGTTTCTAATGTATGCCATTCCTCATCCTTAGTCTAATGACTTTTCAGCAGAATACAGGCAGCTCCTGAAACGTGTCATTCAAACGATGCACAAATCTTTCTTGGGATAAAAAAATCAGGTTTTTAAAATCAGATAAGAATATTCACAGCCTATTTAAATCACATTAGGAAATACCAATTTCAAATGTGATGCAAACATGGAAATTAAAAAGACAACAACCTTTTACTTTATTTCTGTGGAATGCAAGAGTAATTTCGCTCTTGACATTTTCTCTAATCAATCAATCATTCTCCTATTTGGCCATTGCATAAGAATTATACAATGTTAACAGTATCCCTTTGGCTTTAATTCCTTATTGTAGGCAGCTATGAAATCTTGAGTGGGTCAGAATGTGCAACCACAAACCACTATTGCTAATTTTAGGTTTTATTCTTGTGCCCCTGTAACTTAGACTGCAGTCACTTAAACAAGCAGGTGAGAACTCTCTGAATGCCATCAGGAGCTTCGTCTTGTAAACCCTCTTTTCCTAATATTGCACATTTCTCCACGAAGAACAAGTAAATCCCTATGCTGGCTACCAGAGAGGACATTCAGATACTACTTTCTTCTGTTTTCTTGAAGGGCAGATAAACATTGCAGTTCTGGCCAGACAAAGGTTGGGTCAGACCTTTCCAACACCTAGAGTAGGAATCCTCATGTCACCCGCTGTCTCTACAGTGCAGCTGCACATGGGCTAAGTAATCAATTTTTGACAGGGATTGTGTACAGCTGAGAAGTAGGTAGCTTCCTCAATTCCCCACCCATCGACAGCTAGCTAATAAAGAGACAAGAGTAAGCAGTGGCTGGGATCCCACACAACCTTTCCAAGGGGACCACGCTTTCAGTGTGTGTTTCCTTAGTGTCACTTACTTGTCTGTCACTGCTGGCTCGTGTGTTCCTCCTCTTGTGTTCTTCGGTCAGGGGACCTCAATTGCTTGACAAATTTTGATTCCTTGATATCAGTGGGAGAGGTGTGTAAGCCCTCCTGCAGGCTTACATGTAGAACCAAGGGAGGGCTCTACCGTTCCACCACAGCTCTGGCAACTATCATGATTATTGCCAAATTTCCTGACATTAGTGTTTCTCAAAGCTCTCAGTCCTGGAGTGATAAAACCAAGTGAGATTCTCAGCTTCCATATTTTCTAATAGTGTAAATTTGTGATTACAAAGCTAAAAACTGTCATGCACGTCATCTTACACCTAAAACAGAGGGCAAAGAGAAAAAGGTCACTGTTTTTAATCTCAATACTTAGGAAGGTCTGATTCATGGCTGCTAAGTACAAAAATTGGCAGAGAAGATGTTATGCAGCTAAACGCTGCATTGAAGAAGTTGTACATCCTGCCCCCAAATTTCAATGTAGATAAAAATTAATTACTATTGTGGAGTGTTTTGGCAGAAACAACTCACTCAAATCATAAAATTCAACTACGGTAGGAACTGGACTCTCTCTACATCAGCCCAAAGATTGCCTCAGTACAGGCTGAAGAAGACAAATAAATGATGCTTTTCAAAAGCAAACCTACTTGATTGCTTACATATTTTCTGGCTCTGATTCTGTTAAAAAAAAAAAAAATCATTGAAGCTGATGAAAACAAAGCAATTGACAAAGTCAAGCCCTAAGAGGCAATTAGTCCCAGACATTATTATTACAACTGCTCGTCTAGCTCCCCAGCACTCCCCTGCTTCCAGCCGTTGGGTAGAAACAACTTGCACAAAAATCTATTTAGAGAATTCATTAGTAACAGTCCAAGTTAATTGTGGCATGAATACGGATCAATGTTAAGCTTCTAATTAAAAGATGCCAAATCTGACTAGGTCCTTGAAATATCTTTAGATAATATCAATGTGTCTGGGATATGCATTAAAGGCGCATTGTTTTGGTTTTCTTGCTCTGTGGTCATTATACAAATGGCCTCATTTAAGGCCATTTAAATGAAAATAGCTTTTAGCAACACCATAACAGACACTAGAAAACACCTTTATCAAAGATGGAAACAGTCTCGTGTATATTTATGAAAAAGACTTATTTAGGATGCTGTAAGCCACAGTTCTATTCTAGAATATTTCTAAAGGGATTCACCTGTCTGGGAAATAACATCTGTCTCTTCCACCCAGTCAGGAGAGAGCAGGGGGGAAAGGGAAATAACATAGAGCACCCCAGGTTACTTAACCTTTCAGTGAATACTCCTGAGTTTCTAATGAGTGTCCACTTCACAAATCTCCTGTTTTAACAGATAATACTCAACCTTTCCAATAAAACTGAAACTGTGACAAATGCACATACTTTTCATGTTTCCAGAGTAGTATCTACATAACAGTGATGAGAAATGGATTAAATTAATCATTTTTTTATCAATTGATAATCTGGAAAGTTTTTATTGAAATTAATAAAGTCATGTGTTTGTAAAGCAATTAGCTTAAAGTATTTATAGCTGGAAGTGCCCAATCTTCCAGATAAATTCAGAAGAAACTTCTACCCCTTCCACAAAACCAGTGGGAGGACAGTAGTATCACTTCCCTTTATGGGCAAGTAGTTAGTCTCCCAAAAGGATTAAAAGAAAACCCAGAAAACCCCAAATTCACAGCAATTAAAAAAACTTGAAGGAGCTAAAGTGACACAGTGCTCCCTTGGGGACAAGCTAGCTTGACAGATGTTTGTTGACAGAGATGTATGTATTCATCCCTCCTCCCCTCCCAGACTGGGGAAAGCCAAAGGCTGTTGAACCTTGGATGGTAAATCTCTGCAGAGAGATGCTTTGGTCAGAAATGTTTGTATGAGTGACAGCTCAGCACGGAATTCTGGAGGGGTGGCTTGCACCCCTCCAGCCATGCACTGAGAAACCTCTAGCACAGCTGAACGAGTGCAGCAGGAGGTGACAGAAGCAGCTTTCTGAGGGAGCTTTGGGTGTCACCCAGAGTGTTGGGGATGTGAGCAAGAACACTGCCCTGGGTTACTGCCTGGCTGATACAATTCCATTGCATTTTTTTTTCCTCCTAGCTGGACTAGTTGAAGTGCACAGCCTCTACAGTGCAGCCAGGCTCATCTCTTGCAGAGATGAGCTTCCTGCATGGCACATGTTTCAACATATTGCTGACATCTATTGACATCTGCATAAAGAGAGACCTGATGCATTGAAAAAAGGAAGCTCACGACCTCCATGTTCAGCTGTTGAATGGTTTAGATAAGATCAAGCACCTATATCCTGTTAAGTTCACTTGGGTGATGTTAAATGATGTGAAATGATGTGAACTCCTGACTCACAAGTAATGCAGCAAGGAGTGGTGAACATGAGCTGGCAAGAAAATGTTCACCGGAGGTCGGTGGATTTACCACAGAATAACAGGCAGCAAAGGTATTTCCACTCAGCCTGAGACATTCTGTCATTTGACAGAATTATATTCTGAGAATATAAAACTCACAAAGAAGTTTTCATCCTCCCCAATTTGTTATTTGGTACCTTTGCTATGTTATATTGATTCCCAAACCTATTTATTCTTAGGTTTCTTGCAGGATTTTGTTCTGTCCTAAGGACATTTACCTTTCCCTTCACTGACGTTTCTTGGACATCCTATATCTGTCACGGTTCCCTGGGAATCAGCTGCCTCCTGAAGCCTGTCCAGATGGTGAGGACCTAACCTGCAGGGTTAGGAAATGGCTTCATACAGGGGAATGAGCAGGACACAAATGATTCTGTATGAGAACAACACAGGAACAGTAACAGCTTATAAACAGAAAACTTGAAAGTAATATTAAAAAGTACATCCTCAGCATTGGAGGGGAGAAGCGGAGCAGACAGAAGAGATTAAGAAGTTTAATTTTGTGGAGACAAGTTATGAAGTACACTCTATGCTGTATATGTTACTATACTTTTCTCTGATGCCCTTAGCTAGAGTTAGTGAATTACCAGTGTGATCCAAATTAGTAACTCCTATGTGCCCTTAAGTAGTCTGTTTCCGTCATTAAGTACAAGTAATAAATACAGAAAAAAACCCACCCAAACCAACTAAGAGCAAGTAAACCAAACCCTAGAAATAGCTGCAGACAGCAGCGTTATTTATTGGCACTGCTGTGCATGCCTCAGACAGTACTTCAGTTCTTTTAAAACAGACCAACCAGCCCACCAAGTGAGCGTCATGTCATCTCTTACTTGACTGGAAATCACATTTAACCTTAAGCAGAGTTGCAACACTAGCAGTGAAATTTATTCTTTGATTCTATCATTGTAAGAACTCTGGAAAAATGAAATAAGAGAAGAATTAAGAATTTTTAAATAATTGCTCAGAATAAGGGAGGACATATTCACATATAGAAGTTTCATGTACATAAGAATTAATAAATACTCAAAGTACAAGTATTGGAAAAGGTAAGTTCTGTGTCATGGTTCTGCTTTAGCCACGTGAAACTAAGGTAAAGTATGTTAACTTTCCATTTCTGCACAGAAAGTCCTGTTACTTGCTATCATGCAATGTGTCCAGTTAAAACAAGCATACTAAAAGTCTCAAATGTAATGAAGTGTTTTTCTAATCTAGCAATCAGCAGGTTATTGAAGCCAGAAGGCTCTGTGAGGGTGGTGAGAAGCCTCACTGATAAACACCGTATCTGGATCCCATCACATACCATCCTGCTCTAGCCTCTGCAAGCAAATGGTCCAGCAGATCCAACCAGCTGGTTCTCTTGAACAATAAAACAAATGAGCTTGAGCACATTTATGTTTTGTCTGTGGCAATATGGCCTGAGATAGGACTTATCTCTCAGCATGCAGATCAGTATTTTAAAAACCTAATCAAGAGTCAAGATCCTTTAGTAAGAAAGCAAAACACCCTTAGTGGAACAACAAAGGTGCAACTCAGAATACAATTAATTGCAAACATCTCTTATATGGAAGTAACAGCAAATGGTAGCAAATGAACTCAAATGAAATAAATACATAAATGAGCAGATGCTGATTCTTTGCCATATCTCAGAGTTTAACTGAGGCCCCAGTGGCCCATGGGTGCAGCCACTGCTTTCATGTAAATGGGACAAGCATATTCAAGATATTTTTCCCAAGCCTTTTTTTATCTGCACTGAGAATTAGCCAACACACTCTTTTCTATTTTCTAGTCTTGAGATGATACTGAATAACTTGCTCAGCTGCATATTAGCCATAAAAAATGGGAAGCAGATATGTATGACACATCTTTTAATGAAGAAATAAAAAAGGAAGTGAAAACCCATTTTAGAGAGAACTCGAATGCACGTATATCACACAAGACCATAGGAGAAGGGAAACAATTTCCCAGCTCCCTCCTCAGGATCTCTTCACAGATTAGTAGAGTCTGCTTGCAGGAGTCCTATCCATTTCCCAATAACCCCTCAGGAGAGACTGTGAAAGGCAGACACACTCACTGGAAACAACATATGGGTAATGGATCTCTATGCATCATTAGAACAAGAGAATATGAATCAGTGCAACTAGTAATAGAGCTGTATCACATCCTGGCAGCTAGACAGATGGGCTCCTAGGAAGGAAATCAGAAGCAGCTGGAGTTGTCCCCCTGCACAATATTAATCTCCAAATTGTGTTTTTTCACAGAACAAAGGTAGACTGACTTGCCATACCCAGTACTCAGTTCTGGAGCTTAGAGGACCCCAAAAGGAGTCACCAGCCTTTCATTCCCTAAAACAGTCCAGTAGGCTCTTGGTCTCCTCATATACAGCACCTTCTCACGGTGTCTAAGAATGTCCAAGAAAGCCAAGATCCCAAAACGTAAGATCTGGCATAAAAGTACTTTGAATGCTCAAAGCAGAACCACAGCAGAAATGTGGCATGAGAGGTGTCTGCCCTGTGCACCTTCTCATATAGGTGGAAGCAGAGGACATGGGGCAGTGAGAGGAAGGACAGGGTGCACATGCGATACCCATGAAGTCCTCCTCATCCTTCGGCCCTCCCAAGCACATACACAAGGAGATTAAAGGGAACAAAGGCACTCACTGTATCACGGAATCATAGAATTATTTAGATTAGGAAAGGTCTTTAGTATCACAAAGTCTAACCATTTAACTAACACTGCAAGTGCACCACTAAACCATGTCCCAAAGTGCCACATCTGCATGTCTTCTAAATACTTCCAGGGACGGTGGCTCAACAATTTCCCTGAGCAAGTTGTTCCAGTGTTTGACAACCCTTTTGTTGAAGAAATCTTTGTAACATCCAAGCTAAATCTCCTCTGGTGCAACCTGAGGCTGTTTCCTCTCAAGCTATTGCTTCTTACTCTGAAGAGGTCAGTCCCCACCTGGCTACATCCTCCTTTCAGGTAGTCTTAGAGAGCAATAAGGTGTCCCCTGAGCCTCCGTTTCTCCAATCTAAGCTATCCAGCTCCCTCAGCCACTCCACACGATATTTTTGCTCCAGACCCTTCACCAGCTTTATTGTCTTTGTCTGGATGTGCTCCAGCACCTCAACGCCCTTCTTGCAGTGAGGAGCCCAGAACTGGATATAGGATTTGAGGTGTGGCCTCACCAGTGCTGAGTACAGGGGACGATCAGTGCCTTGGTCCTGCTGGCCACACTATTGCTGATACAAGCCCTAATCAGCTGCAGTTCAAGATGGAGATGAGGTGGCATGAGGTATGGAAATACCTGACAGCTGGGGTACATATACATTTTGTAAATACATATACACAAATACTCTAGCTGGGGTAAACCACTTCCAGAAATTTGGAAAGAAGCTGGTAGATTCAGCACACATAAGATAAGCAGGCTGTGCAGTAGGAGAAATGAGAAGTTATATTAATTACTGAGAAATCTCACTGAGGCCCAGAAATTTCACATTTATGCAGTTTAGAAATGAAACACTAAAAAGAGATGATGATGTGCAGCAGTATTTCCTAACAAGATTAATAATAAGTTATTTATTTCCCTAAAGAGGAGAGATATTTCCAAAGATAATTCAAAAAAGCCCCTACGCCTCAATTTAGTTATTAGACAAGTTTTGTAGGAGGGTTTCTCTTCTGCTTTCCTCTGGAGAGTAGAGAGCTCAGTAATCAGAGAGGAAAACTGACCTCATAAAAGTTTCTGTTCTGTTAGCTGCAGTTCCTTGTTGAAGAAAGGCAGTTTTTCATTCTGGTAAACAACCACATCAGCATTTCAGGCCTCTCCATGAGTGACCACAGGACGCTTCTAACAGTGGTACAAATCTCTCACATTACCCATGGAGGAGGCTCATGTCCACACCCTGTGATGGCTATAACTGGAGGTGCTCGGGAGTGTCCTGCCTGAATCTTCACCAGATCTCTTAGAATACATTTGGCTTTTATGACTGAACGTCACAATGCTCAGCCATAAATACTGGCTAACTGGTATCTTCATAGGTCTGCACTAATGGGTCTGAAAAACAGCTTTTCACGTGAATGAATGAAGTTTCATAATACTCCTGAGACTTAAGCAATAACTAGCCAGCCAGTATAGGTAAGAAAATAATGCATTTCATAGGAAAAAAACCCCTCATTTATTGTTGATACTTCTGAATGCTATCAAATTATAAAAATAATTAAATTTAATTCCAACATCATAACTGGTTTATAGCATGCTCTCAGTCCCAGAATTTTTTCTAAATGAAACCTTTCAAGCACTTCTCTTCCTATGAAAATTTCTCCCCAGATCTAACTTTATTTTAGGGTGAATTCCAATTTGCTTTCTGATCCTATTTCTATCTTTCTTTTTGATTATTTGCTTAATATGCATAGGCAGTGAACATCCATATCGGAGGTAGCCTCCCGACTTCTGTTTTTCTAGTTCTGTTCCCTGACTCCTTTCTTTCTTATGTAAGTATTTTCTAAGATTCTAAAATCACAGATGAAAACTGCCTAAGTTTCTAATTTCAATTTAATTACCTCTCATTCAACCTGCATCTATAAGCAGACCAGTCTGCTCTCTGGGATTTTAAAGTACTAGAAGTTTCTCCTTCAGAATCAAGGACTGTATCTTCAATAGCTGCATGGTTTCTTCTTCACTGGGCTCAGTGAATTTTTACATCTAGAGGTGTAGAAGAAAGCAAGTTCTCTTTAATGATAGCGCTGAGAAAGAAAAAGACAAAACAGCTTTATTTGTGAATAAAACCTAATGCCATTCAAAGATCTTTGAAATATGAAGCTGCCACTTACTTACAAAGGCTGCACAATCTGTGATTAATATTAACTGGGACTCAATGATACTACTGCCACCAGAGGGCTAAAGTTTTACTATTCAAAGAGAAGATGTAGGTTGAAAGAATTCAGACATCAGCTGTAGGATTCAGGTACAGCACAGGTCCTAGTTTCTAACTAAATTTTCATTAAATCAAGCTTCCTGAGGTTGGTCCTCCATAAGGCATAAGCTTGGCTCTTTCTCAGTAAGACTTTAATAGTATTTAGTTTACTGACAAAGAGTTCACAGTTTCCTTTACGGCAGATGCCACCTACACGACTTGTTTGCATGCTGAGTATCTGATTTTGCTGCAGATTAAGTGTAAATCCACTCCCTGGCCCACAGGCAAGGCAGGTACTTAGCATTTCAAGCTACCAGAAGGAGATATGGACCAGAGCCCCTCAGCCTGGGACTGGACCACAGTCTCCACCTAAAGATATTTTTGTGTAAGTACTGGCTAACTGGTATCTTCATAAGCCTGCACTAACTGTTCAAAAAACAGCATTATTTTATACTCAGCATCCTGCTGATGGATGATGAGAGAAATAAGCTATGTAACAAAACCTTGAACAATGTTGTATCTAAGAATAGCCAGCAGTTCAGGCCAGTGCAGTAATAGCACTGTAATATTGGTACTAATTACAGGCCAACAGATTGCAGACCGATTGCAGACCTTGGAGCTAAGAGCAGATTTCTGAAATGAGCCAGAACAAGATGTACTCAGAAAGACATAACATTCTTGGATACTATCAAGAAGGTAGCTGCATCAGATCAGCCTCATACTGAGATGCAAGGAGAACCTCAAACCATCAGTAGAGCTGCAGTACCTTATTATTTTTAACAGCCCTTGATATGAACACCAGTGCCAAAGTACTTATTTATAAGTCTACTCAGTAATTTTCAGGGGCCCGTGCTGGGCTCCGCAATGCTAGACCTCCATTTGCAGGATCAGGAAGGCTAAAACAAAAGCACATTAACAACTCATAGTACAGATTCCCAAATCTGGGATCATCTTCCCAGAGCTGCTCATTAACTACTACCAGAGCTGCAGCAAGCACAAGTCAGACTGCTCAGTGATTACAACTAAGCTGCATCACCCTGCACTGAATCACGGTGACACAGCATGCACAGAGAGAAAAGGTTTAAAAGCGCCCATTAGCACTCTTTGCACAGGAGAGGAAGGGAACAGAGCTAGGACTACCAAAGGCAGGCAGAGACCCTGCAAGAGAAGAGTGGGAATGAAAAGGGAGGCTTGAATAGACCACGGTCAGTCAAAGACGGGAGAGAACGGCAGAGTGCATTTGCCAGGAAACTAGGGAAAGAGGGTGCTTCTGAAACACAAGAGAATGGTCAGCCCTCTCAGAGGAGGAGGAAGAAGAAAATCAAAGGGTGAGAAGGAAGCGAGAAATCATGTCCTGAAACAAGGAAGCTTCTACAATGCTCGGCTGCATCCCAGGAAGAAGCACATCCTGGAATACACACGTTTTCTGGCTGCCCTCTCCCTGCCATCCTCACTCTCGGGAGCAGCAAGATAAAACCTGTGTTGAAAAGCCACTTGCTTTTGCCTAGGTGAGCAGGATCCGCCATGCTCTGCCATGCTTCCCAAAAAAACCTGTCCTGGACTTCTGCTTACCCTTGCACAGAACTTGGTCAGAGCATACCACCAAAGAAGTACTTTTGGTGGATGCTGAAGGATATGGAAAAAGGAATAATGGTTTTTAAAAATTATTGCATTCACCTGAATGAAGAAAATGGCACTTGCCATTGCTATCCATCTAACACTCCAACTGTGCGCTTTCCTTATTGTATATAGTGTCACTTCCCAATCCCTCTACCCTGCATTTCTGCAAGGGTGTTTACTATGGGATCATCAAAATCCCTCAGTTCTCAAGCTTTTCTGAAGTTATCATAAATGCATTAGAAAATTACAGGGTATGATTTTAGAGGAGGGAAAATGAGACACACAAATAACAGTGCTGTAATATCCATCAATTTTGGTTTCATTTTGCACAGAACTTCCTACTTTCATAGCACTTAATAGATTCAAAGTGCATCTTTAATCGATATGTTTTCCAGCTGGATCACTCAGTTCGTCTACACAAATTTTCTAAGGAGACAGGAAGTTCTCTGGGAAGCATGAATAGTCTGGCCTACTGAATTCCTGTGTCTTATATTTAGGAAGTCTTGGTGATTGTGAGCTCCGACCTAAGTTGTTCAAAGATTTTTTTATACTTAAAGCTTCCCTCGGAATTAAGGTTCCCACTCATCTGCTTTTTGCATTCAAACCTGGTCTAGAAGTAACTGCATGTCCAAAAAAAAAAAAAAAGAAGTATCTTTGCCCTCCCCCTTCCAGGCCAGGCACAGTAGCCCACCATGCTGTGTCTCTCGGTAGCCAGCAACCTGTGCCTAGCTGCCCCACAGGAACTGAGACTCACCAGCACTACATGGGGAATCTCTTAACACGCAGGCCAGCAAAGGATAAGGGGTGAAAAGGACATTTGTGTTTCTGGATTCATGTTTTAGAGCAGAGGGGAGTCTGAAGGCAAATTTGGGAGCCAAATCCCTTCCTCAAGCCTGTGAGATAGGAGGCAAAACATCACAGTCACATCCTTCACTCCTTTCAAGAACGAAACGATTTTTGTTGTGTATTACAAAAAGTTTTATTCATTTTCCTCAGTAGAGACCAGGTCCTAGCTGCCCACCAGCCTACTGTCAAAGTCCAACAAACAGAGAAGACTGAACTATTTTCTTTAATCTCGCCCTCAAACTAGATTTACCCTTTTTCCCGCCTTCAAAGTCTAGACAAAAAATTCAGCCCAAGTCAGATATTCAGAATTATCATCTCCACTCAGACATTTAAGGGGTTGTAAAAACTCATTACCAAGGGAATATAATCCTTCCAACACACTATTCCAGCTCTCATAACTTCTGACCCAGTATCCAGATCAGTGTCATCAGATGAACGTATCACCCGTCCACAGGAAAAATAGCAATGCCACACTTGAAAGTTTTTAGCTCTCCCAAAGAAAATGCGAAATGGGATCTCAGCATATCCTATGGCTCAAGATTCAGTGTAAGATGATTGAGGAAAGCCCTTTTTTTTTGGATCAGAATCAGTTTTTAAACACTTGACATTAGAAATTCTGCTATTTGCCCCAAAATATCACTTGTACAGTATATAACTACACCTGCACTCTAGAAAATTAAAAAGGAAATAGAGTACAGTTGGAGCTAGTCATAAATATTAAAAAGTAGATAAAAAATGAAGAAACGTTAACCTTACCTCCCTTCCTGTGCTAAAATTTGAAATATGCCTAGTGGTCCTTTCTGTATTGTATTTAATAGGCCTTTTTCCATTACATGAATTTAAAAGAATATATTTGAATTCTGCATGTGGAAAATTTTCTCCCCTCATTAAGCACAACGGCATATATTGAAAATAAAACCAGAACTTGCCAGTGAAAGTCACGCTTCAATTAAAGCCTTTTTTTTTTTTGGTTACAAAGTAGGATATTTGCATCTTGTAAGTGGAGCCAGAGCCATCTTCCTTTTGAGCACTGTCCTGCAAATATTCTTACACCTATGAGACTTTGTTTGCATTAATTTAGTGTAGCAATTCTCATAAGCAGAAATTACTTATGGTTCTATCTACTGCTGAAACAACAAGAAAAAAAATGAATGTTGTGATTTTTTTCTTGTATGTCAAGACCAGTGTTAGAAGAGAGTGTGGTCTTCCCTCAGCTGTGGTCAGGACTTGGGCCACAGCCTGCCCTCAAATCACACTCAGAACTGCCTGCAGAAATCATCTCTCAGCACATAAGGGGACTCTTAGCTGGCAGAGTAAGAAATGTGATTTATGGAATACAAACACCACAAGGCACCATTTACTCTCATTTCATTCAATTTAATATCTCCTAGTTGAAAAAAAAATATCCTATGCTATCCAGTTTATTGGAGGAGAGTCAGATTACACTAATAGCAGAGACTAACCCATCAAATCAGCATTTACTTACTCCAATTAATAAATGTAAAGAGATACAAACCTGGGACCAGAATGGGAGATAAAAACTGAATGGAGAAACATCACATAGAAAAGTGACATTCCTCTGTCAAAGGAGGATTTATTCTTAAAACAGGAAAACAATCTCCAAGCTGTTCAAAATCATTTGTGCAACAAGAAGTTAATATAGCACGATCCATATACAAGCCCAGAAATTCAGTCAGACTCACTGCCCCTCTTATCCATGATGAAAACTCTTGAGAAGTGAACTGATGAAGGGTTGACAGGTCTTACACCTCCATGGGAGGACATTGGTGTGGATTAAGTGTCATTCCACAGAGGTGAAGCAAATATTATACCCAGCAAAAATGCAGAAGTGTTCTAAAATCCCTGAAAGAACATCTGTGGGAGGAAAACACATCCTTGCCCATTCCCTGAAAGTGCTCGAGGCCTGACTGGATGAGGCTCTGAGCAACATGCTCTAGTGGAAACCACTCTGTGATTCTATGAAACATAGCAAGATGGTCAAAAACTAGTATTTCCATGGTTCTTTAGAAACTGGGAGAGAAGCAACTTGCCCCAGATATCACCCATCACCAGAAATGTGTGTAAGGACCAGGAAGGGAACTTCCATTTTCAGAATATTATGGCTGTGTTTAAGTCTGAAACTAGCTTCTCATTACTCTGGAGCATGCCCCAGACACAAGGTGGTCTCAGGTGGCCATGGCAGAGAGTACCAACACATTCCAGGTATGCCCTGGCAGGCTGTGGGGAGGGCAGTTGTGGGTCTGCAAGGACTGTCAAGTCAAAGCCAAGCTTTCATGATCCCTGCTCCACCCTCCCTTTTACCTCCTGCCTCTCCTGTCACCTAGAGACACAGGCTATGACCAGCATGGGAAATCCCTCATCATCTTGCTTTCAGCAGTGGAGAGAATCCTAAAACAAGGTATTAAGCTCAGAAATCCAACTGTTTTCTCTAATTTGGTTTTTAAAATATTATTATTATTATTTATGATGATTAATAACTTCAAGACTCCATCTCAGTACAAAGGCACAGAGAAGCCTGGTGCAGGCTTCTTAATGGAAATGCAGAGCTGAACAACATGTTTGTCAATTAGCAAACCCCCAGTAAAGGGTCTGACTCTTAAAGTAATGAAACAATTATGGTTAAATCTTATTACTTGTTAGTTACAACACATTGGAATTTCCAGTCTAGGGCAAGACGCTGTGCCTGGCACAATGCATTGAACACAATACATAATCCAGTGGCTCTCTTTGCAGAGCCATGGCCTAATGCCTGATCTTACTGCTGCTCTTTAAAACACACAAGTAAAAGTTATATTTATATTAAAATTAGCAATGGTAACAGCAGCAGTTATTTCTACGGTCAGAAGGAATGCAGGTCATTTAGTCTGGGAGTGCCATCCCTTCTTCTCCCCTCTGTGCTTCTAGGAGATGCCTGCCCAGAAGATGGAAACACAAGAGGAAGGCATCATAGCTGGTGCACAGGTCTTCACTTCTGGCAAATATTGCTGGAAAACCAAATCAGAACTCACCCTCTCTCCTACGCACAAGGCAACTGCTTTTTTTAAAAGGCAAGGGCAGACCCTGACCTGTGCTAGCCTGAGAAAGGGAAGGGGATAAAACCTAGAAACAAACTCCATGGAGAAGCAACAATATCATGTCCTCAAAGGTCAGCTCAGGTTTTCCAAATGAGATGTAGTACAATCTGTCAGCATAGGATGTAACTAAGAGTGAGGGTTCCAACAGAGAGAGAGCATGAGCCTTGGGAAAGGGAAGTGCTACCAAAATGTGGGATGCTTTCCTTAGGCAGTTGATGGAGGCTTCTTTGCTGAAGCAATGTGAAAAGAATCACAAATACTATAGGAAAATTCACAGTGAACTCACAGTGATGAAGAATATGATCCAGCAGGCTTTCTCTATCGCTTAACATCTCTAACCTAAAATCTACCAGTTTGTAAAGGTAAAGGATCATGAAATGGAGTCTAGTCTAGAAAAGATATAAAAAAGAAAGTAACCAAAATGCTTTAACCTTACATTCCAAATTTGAAAAAAATATGATTCTTTTTTTCCTCAGGCCATGTATGTTATAATTTTCCATGTCAAGTACCTGTGTATAACTTTCACCTTAGCTGTGCATGAAAGCAAGGGTGTGAGGCAGAGGTTTGTTTGTGGAGGTAGTGATACCCAACCCACACCACCACACAGAGACACACATATCTCTAAAAGCAATAGTCATAAAACTGAGAAAAAACAGGAAGTCACTTTATATAATTTGGTATTTAAAAGAAAAAGATACAATCAAATTTCTTAAATGTTTTGGGTACCTTCACGTGCTACCACAGGAAAACGTCCAAACTAAACAAAAACCCTATAATCCAAGACTATTTTAGAAATAGCAGATTTTTAATGACATCTGAACACTTTCATATCATCTGTCATATTGATAAATTTTAAGTGCATACAGTTACCACTACCTTCTAGAAATTGTTTATCTAGAAGACACAAAAGGATCAAAGGACTATGTGGATGGATGGTCTGGAAGGATCAGAAGTGCCCATACTTTTCTGTTTCCATTCTTCCAAATAATGTAAACTGCAGAGAAAATTTTTCCAGGGACAGGGAATGAAAAAAAATCACTATTATTAGCAACATCAACTAAATCCCACTTCACCAAAAGGTGAATTCCATTCCTCTTACGAACTTCTCTCTGCCTCCTGTTTAATAAGTGCCACAATCAGTTGGCCAAGTCATCTCAACTACATGCAACACTGCCTGAAGCCTGTAACCAGACAACAAGAAGAAAGTAGTGGTTTTTACAGCTTAGGACTGGTGTAAATTCACAAGGCCTAAGTGGTTGACACCATAAAGTTTTTCATTTTCTAGAAGACAGTTACATATCCAAGTGGGTGTCAGAGGTAAAAACTTCATCATTTCAGTCTTATCTACTTTTTTCCTGTCCTAACAGATAAAAAAAGAGCATACTTTCTCAGTAGTACCAGATCACCTCATGCAATTCTCTCTCACAGGAAGTGACCACCAGCTAGGACACAGTCATGTGCAGGCATTTCCCTACACATACTCAAAGTAGCCAGCAATGAAGGCAGTAAGAAACTGCTCTGGTGAAAGCCCTGTTTGAGCATTCACATTTATCTGTCAGTGGATTCCTTTCTTTTTCTCAAGTATTTTCTTACAAGGCTAAAAATAGTTTAGCAGTGAAAGCTATTAATAATGGAGTGAACTGTGTTGTGGGATTTGGTGTCACATTAACTGTATAAAGAAATAACAGCACAACAAGGGCCTGGTTAATACTGCATCTCCTGCTGAACTCAACACCTAATTAACACGGTAAGGTTTTGCATTGAACTTGGTGCTGAGGCAGTCCATCAGCCTTTCTGCCAAACAACTGCTCCATTTTTTGCTGTTTCCCAGTCCACTTAAGCGCAGACATTTTAGGTCAGCAAACACCACGACACACAGCTCTGATCTGCACCGTATGGGATGCAGGAGTTGTTCAGGAGTCCCTGCAGTGAAGAGATGACTTCTTCTGAGGCTCATCAACAAACACGGACCTCAGGAGTTTGTAGATGAAGCAAATCCCAGGCCTGGTTATGATTTGCACTAAGACTGGTCTCCATTCAGGATTTTTTTTACCCCACTAGGATAGACTGAAGATGCAAGGATCAAGTCCTGTCCTTCCTGGGCAGGCAGCTCCTGCTTTGTGTCCCAACCTCTTACTCTCTTAAATGTAATTCACTCTTCAACAGACTCTCCTAGGTGCGTAAGTGCAAGGAGAAGGTAAAATTTCCAGTATGCTGCTATTTGTGACTTAAATCATTACATGAATCTCAATTTTGAGTAGTAGAAGGTTAGAGAATAACCCAGCATACCTCTGTCTCCAGAAGAGGTATGAACAGATGTATAGTTTCATGGACAAGGCTCCAAAACCAGACAGGAGCTGCTGCCTTTCAGACTGAGTGACTGACAGAACTGAAATGGAAATAAACGCTACAAACTCAGTGTTCTCAAGAGTAACCATGTTAAGTTAGAGGAAGCCAAGAGCAACTGCTCACTGATGTTTGCAATGATGATGGTAGTACAATGGATTACTTTTAATAAGTTCAAAACTCAAACACAAGTCAGGTTAGTTTCTCTCCAGGGATTTCAGACCCTCCCTTTACCTGTATGTTTTTAACACACATGCTGCATTTTCCACTATTATGGTAAATTATCCCTTTTTGTGGATTTGAGACACTATTTCTTAAATCTCCTTCTACAAAGAAAATGAATGGATAACCTAAGAAAGAACTGAGACCTTGCAGCATTCCTTCGTGCAGGGCAGATGCAGGAGAGCCTTAGCATGTCATTCACAATGCTGGTTAAAGACCCCTTACTACAGGTGAGGTGCACTACCTCTACTCTTAGAATCTGTCGTGGTTTGACACTGGTTTAAATGCCAAACAGATGAAATCTAATTATGTGTATAAGGGGAATATGGATTCATTGAGGAAAATGTAAAGAAACTTCGCAGCAAAACAAGGTTCACACTTACTATAACAGAAAGTTTACTATTAACACAATGGGGAAAAAAAAAAGAACTTTGAAGAAATTAAATCAATCCTTTAAAACACTTTTTTCTTTCCCAATGCTTTTCCTTTACCATACACCTTTCACAGGTGAAAACAAAACAAGAACATGGTATTTTGGTCAGAGTTGTACTTTTTAAGAGTCTATTTATGCTTTAGGAAAAGAGGTTTCTTCTATTGTGCCACAGAGTTTTCACAAACCAACAGCCCCACCTGGAGAAAAATCTGTTGAAGTGAAGAAAGGTATCTTTCCCATGAATTTTTTGTAGTTTTCCCACACTGCAAAATCACGGGCCATAGGAGAAAAATGGGGTTTTAATTTTTTAAGGATGAGTTATCTCAGTCTGAAAGCAAAAATTCTCTACTTCAAGTCTCTAACAACTTCTCACAATTTCTATATAGCCTGGCGTGGGCCCTTCTTTAAAGTCACAGGCTGCACAAGAACTTCTCATCCCCCCAAGTTTTTTCAAAATGGATTAAAGCCCTTTCTATGGCTTTGCAAGAAGCATTTTTTAAGCTTTGCGCCAAAAAGCGCAGCAGCCCTCTTTTCCCGTTGCTATAGCTGCCTTCCCACCTGATCTCGTCCCTTTCCCTCTGTTCCTGACCTTGGAACTGCCATGTTCGGCTTCATCCCACATGACTTCACTTTTCTCTTCTCTCCTCACTGACTTGAAAGAACAGGTGTTTCTGTCGGTTGTGGTGCAGTGTTTCGTTGGCCTCTGCGAGAGCTGTGCTGGATGCAGAGGTGCCTTGCTGGCCCTGCCGGTCCCGGTGGTCTCAGATTTATCTCGGCCACATGGCTTCAGTTACAGGCTGCCTGCAGAGCAGGAACAGCTCTCCCCTGGGAGGGGAGGGCCAGTCCCGCGGCCAGTCCCATGCCATCACCATGCCGAGAGGTCGAGGGGAAGGGCCTGGCCTGGACCTGGGCCTGGGCCCAGGGCCTTCCACCCCAGCCACCCCCCGGCTCCCGAGCCCAGAGACAAAGACAAATCTCCTGTGCTGCACAGACTTTTTATATGCAAAATAGCAAAAGCGATTGGCTCAAAAGCCCATCAATTAACCCAGGTTCAACCCACTACAGAATCATAGAATCATTTAGGTTGGAAAAGACCTCCAAGATCATCAAGTCCAACCATTACCCTGGCACTGCCAAGTCCACCGCTGAACCATGTCCTTAAGAGCCACATCTACACATTTGTGCAAATACCTCCAGGGATGGTTCGTCAACTGCTTCCCTGGGCAGCCCGTGGCAGTGCTTGACAACCCTGATGCAACTTGAGGCCATTCCCTCAGGATCCTGAGATCCTTATACAGACAGGAAGCTACACATACATGAGTGGATGAAACATGGAAGGCAAGCCCAAGTCTCACCGTGTTCCAGCCCACAGGCACACATGCACACACAGAGAAAACTACTAAACCAGACCATACA
The DNA here is from genome assembly GCA_013397175.1 of Platysteira castanea. Classification (NCBI taxonomy): domain Eukaryota; kingdom Metazoa; phylum Chordata; class Aves; order Passeriformes; genus Platysteira; species Platysteira castanea. The sequence goes on along the minus strand of VYXC01009569.1, from coordinate 1,811,028 downwards.
GACATCTTCTGGAACTGACTTCCCTGGCTATTGCCACCTGATACGCTGAACAAGAATAAAAGTCACCTGAACAGGAACTGGCTTAAGATACTGAAGCCCATGCACTTAATCCCTGAGTGGCTATCTTTAAAACAAGGGCATGGAGATATATTATTTTGTGGAACCTGAGCTTTCTGCAGTCTTCTGAGAGGATCACCTGGTCCTGTCAGGACACTGTCCTCTGTGGCACCATAGGAGAGCTGCATTTGAAAAAATAAAAGTGTAGGGAAAAGTGCAAAATACCATCACAGTGTGCTCAAGAAACACAACAGTCATTAGATACCCCAGTTAATCAAAGAGGGTAGATAAACCAACAAAAACGAGTTTGTCTAGGCTCTGTCTTTAGGCCTCTCTACCTGTGTGCTCCCAAGTACAGCATTGCACTATATTGCAGAGACAGATCCTGCCAGACATCAAACTGCTCAGACACTGCACAACCCCAGACTGTCAGGAGCAACATATTTTGCTAACATATCGACACAGAATAATGACAGCAATATCTAACAGGGAGGAAATGTTCCCTGGGGATCCCACCATGGAGCAGAGAAGAGAGGGCACAGTTAAAGCATTAGCAGAAGGCCTTCTTTCACAGCACCCCTGAGGTGCCTGAGGTTCTCACCAACAGGCTGTAGCCTGATGCTTAGATACTGATCATAAGAAAAATATCTTGCAGTCCCAGAAGAAAACCAGTCATACACATTCCCTCTACCTCATCATTTGAGATATCTTGTGTGTGCATTTCTACACAATTTAGAGGCTGTAAGTCATCTTCTTTTAAACAGACTGTAAATTGTCTTCTTTATATCACTACATGAGGGCTTTTGTATATTTAAAACCCTTTGACTGCCACTGGCTATTAGATTACTGACCTGGGCTGTCCCTATCTAAGATTCAGATACCTGTAGTTAGGCAAGGAGCACCCTGGGCCAGGTAGTCAGTCCCAAAATATACCACAACAGAGCAGGAATTCTCACTGGGTTGCCCAACTCCCAACATTGTGCTTTTTAGCACATTAAAAAACCCCAACCAACCAAACAAACAAAAAACCAACCAAAAAACCAACAGCCAAAAATACACTTTTAAAAATTGATTGTGCCTGTTTGTTTTCTACTTCTGGTATTGTTTCCCAGTTCCATTTTCCCAACTCTCACCCACATAATGTCAGCTGTTTTCTGTCCTCTCTATGCATATGCTGCTCATGTAAACTCTTCCTATTCCTAATTAGGTTTGCTTTATAAAAATCAGCCTTGCCCTACCCAAAAAATACATTTGCTACAGATGACCACACAGTCAGGGAATAATGATGAGAAATAAAACTTGTTCCACTTTCAGGTCATGTCTTCTAGTCAGCAAAAGAAATGCACCACTGAAATGCCAGGTTATTGCATTCTCAACTGCTATTCAGAATCTAGAGTCACTAAATCCAGAAATAGGTTCTGATTTTGAAGAAATCTTCTGCTGTCTTCTCTTACAGTCAATACAATGAGAATACACTTATGGTATAGAGTATCGTGGCTATTATATCAGAAAAGAAAATCATATGACTTTTAAAGAAAGGAAGATGACAAGTTTTAGTGATTTAATTTGCTTTAAAAATTAATACGAGTTAAAACAGGCAAGGACTGTTCATAAATTTATACCACTCATTTATACCACTGCGTTCTATATGTGGGCATTTGAGTCAGCAACAGTGAAAGTGATCTCCCGGCCAACTTTTCACAAGCATATGATATTAAAGTCATAAGCTGAATCAACTGCTAACTTAACCAATGAAAACTAAAACTAGCCCCTGCAAAACAAGAGATGAGTGAGGAACATGACAAATATATTTGGAACACTGCAAATTCAAGTCTTTCTCTGTTTTTCCAAAAATGAAGGATAATTTTAAGTTATATAGAATCACAGAATATCCAGTTGGAAGGGACCCAAAAGGATCATCAAGTCCAACTCCCTGTTCTTTGCATGACTACTTAACACTAAACCACATGACTACAACAGTAGTTACAGTAAGAGCTGCAAACACAAAGTACAGAAATACCGATTAACCTATTTTCTGATCTTTCATAAACTTCAGAAGTACAACAACTCCAGTAAATACCGGTATTATCACATACAGCTCATGTCATCAAATTAATCACTGATAGTTATTACTGCCAAACTCTTGACATTTAGGATACAAACACTCCATCCTACGTTAACAGTCACCTCTGCAGGCTGACTACTACTTGTTCAGCATTTGCACAGCATGGCTTGCTGTTGTGGAAGTGAAGAGGGCAGAAGACATAATTCAAACTACAGTGTTTGAGCATTTGGAGAACATTTTTACTCGTAGACTGCAACCATAGCTGACCACCTAGTCCTGGCTGGAAAAGCAAATAACAGCACTATGTAAATACAGTTACATCGTACTCAGGAAGCCAACAGTGTTCCCTAAGCAATCCAGAATGATAAAATTCTCCCAACAAGGTGAGAAGGGTTAAGCAGGTACCATTAACATGGAGAAGTAGATGGTTTCTGCCTTCCTGTAGCAGCTATAGGAGTCATCCCCTGGAGAGAAGCGAAAGCATGAGCTGAGCAGCAAGGACCTCAACAGCACTGAAGTCAGACTAGAAGGTTGTTTCTATTTCTATAAGTGCAACCCAGCAGTCGTCTGTCTGCTAAGAATAGCTTGAGAACCTTCCTCAAAACTAGATGATGACTCCTCCTCTTGCATGAATACAAAACCTCTTGCACTGCATGAGCATGCACTCACCCCATCTGTCTAGGATGGACAGAAGGTACAGGAGGGCTCACGGTGCTTACAGTGTTTCCGAAGGCTGCTTTTTCTGACCAAGACATGCAGGCAATGTTTCCAGAATGAATTTTAATAGCTCAATATTTGTGAAAATGAATATGGCTGGAAACTCTGCAGGGACCAGAAACTGCAAGGAGGACCTAGGTTTGCTCTTTTTAAAATTATGTACTTTTTCTTTATAAACTACATTAAAATCCTGTAAAAAGATGTAAACTGGTTTTGACTTTTCCTTGCAAGATTACTAAGGCCCAATGAATGAAAAATAAAGCCTTTGTTCCTCTTCCCTACACAGTCACGCACAATCAAGCTTAAAGCTGAACAGACAAGAGTGCTTGCAGATTGGAGATGCCTAAAGCTCTCCCATGTCCTGTTCTCAGGCTGGTAGCATGAGCAAAAGAATAAACCGAATAATTCTATTAATGCACTTTTTGATCAAACAAAAGAGGAATGAAATCTTCATTGCTTCTGCACTGCAGAGCAAGCTTTTCTGAAGAACTGCAACCACTGGCTCATCTTTTAAAAATTTTTATAGTGCTAGTTTTCCAAAGTATTCTAGATCTATTACTCACAGCCAGTTCACTCCTGCTCTCTGCATTAGCTGCATCCAAGAGGTGCTGTGTGTTGCACAAGCTGAACCATGAGGACACAGCACTTGTTCACGGCACTGAGTGCAAGGCTCATGCTGCCTCCTACCTCACACCCCTCTTTGGTCAGGTCCCTCTGCCATGTTTGGCACTTGGACTGTCCATAGCTCATCAGTGTGATCTACGGTCTCCTCAAGCCACTAAATCCAACACGAGAGGACATGAAGCAGGAGAGGGGCTGCAGCACTATCTCCTTGCTGAGGATATTTCAGATGGTGACACGTCTCTCTCCTAGGCCCCCCTACCTAAACCACAGACATGGATTAGACCTACAACTGCTCCCTGTTCTCATGACAAGTGGCACATTGCATCATGCAACAGCGTTGGCTCTGGACTGGGAAAAAACAATGTTGCGCTTGAACATGAGGTTTTTGACAGCTGCTAGCACTTCCCGTGCTCCCATGTTTAGCTGTCTTTTATTCACTGCAGCCTGCAGAGGCTTCTTAATAGGTACGAGCTTGTCCCCACATACCTCCTCCTTCCTCACACCATGATCCTGGTAGATTCAGGGTAGTCTCCTGTGGGAGTCACATACCAGGAAGAGATGCAGGAGAGAGTACCTGTTTTCCTCCAGCACCACTTCTGCTCCCAAAAAAGCAGGCACACAGGCTGGGAAGGGAGATGTCCAGGCTACCTTCCAGACAGCGGGGAGAAGTCTGTTTTGTAGTCACACTTAAGGGAGTTAAACCCCTTACCCCTCCTGAGGTTACTGGGAGTTCTTGCTTTTGATTTCCAGCATTTGGATCTTACCTTGTTTAGGGAGGGTCAATGAGCTGTTAGATAATCCACTCCTTTTTCGACACAAAATAGAAACCCTGAAGCACACATAAAAAAACTTCTTTTTTTTTTTTTATTTCATACTCTCTAACATTCAAAAGGAATTAGATAACAGCTATAATGGCCCCACCTACTCTTGATTCTTTCTGCTGCCAGAATGTTTTGTGTAATAAATCATGTGAGTGCTACATTATTCCAAAGCTAAAACTGGAGCAGAGTCAGGAGGCAGCACAGAGCTCTGAATACAGAATACAGAGTTGTATTTGATAACATCTGCACTCAGTCTGATTTTAAGCTTCCTCAGGTTAGGATAATGAACTCAATTGAGAGGGGAAAGGTTCATGGGGTCATTACAGCACAGGCTGGCTTTTAAGCTGTTCTTCTTTCAACTTCACTTTCACCACATTTTCATTTAGATTGGGTTAGCTCCTGGAAAGGGTTCTGCTTAACAGAACACACTGAAAGCATCCTTTACAGCTCCCCAAATCCAAGACAGTTGTTGAAGTGTGGTGAGAGAGTGCAAGTGAATAGCAGAGTGTAATATAATTTTTCCTCAAATCAGAGGGATGAGATCAAATTCTTTCCTCCAGGCCTGGAGAGAGAGCTTCTGAAAAAACAGTCCCACTAGCTGTACTAGGGCTAAAATACTGATTTAGACCTTAAAATGAGTAACAAGCACTGATCACGAGAGTGGACTTGATGAGGCAGCTCATTCTAGCTAAAAGCAGACATATTATTCCAGTTGCCCATTATTCCAAAGCCCGTTCCCAAGCACCTTCACTGTAAGTAATGGCTATCCACACTGAATAAGTTATCAGGCTAAATGTGACACCTACTGCCTTTGCCATGCTAACCTAATGTATCATCTGAGCTTCTACTAGGTTAGTGGTGGAATTAAGCTGTCCAAAGGCTTATTCCTAATGAGAGGTTTCAACTTCTGCTAGGGAGAAGCCTGGTAACAGTCACGAGCAGAAATTTTAGTCTTTAGGCTTTAAGAACAGTTTTAGTTAAAACAGCTGATTTTTTAGATGGCCAAACCCATACCTTGTAAACTATCACTAGTTTAGATTGGATAAAACACTATGTTTCAGTTATTGACAATGAAAAACTTTTCAGACAGATTCATTCCAGGGAACTGAAAATAATAAATCAAATGAGGTTTTTTTTCACCCACGTAGTCCTAACATCTAGGAACTGAACTTCAGTGAGAGCTGAAACTCATGGGGAACTAATGAAAGTACAGCTGCAGTCCAGGAAGTTTTGACACCCACAGCTGCTGGAAAGCACATGGACCAGCTCACAGATTTCTGGCAGGCTTTACTGCTGCACATCTACCCTGTCAATAACCTTCTGTGATGCAAAAACATCTTAAGGGTTCTTTCCATATCCAGATGGTGTTGTTCTTTCCAGGCCAGTCTGCTAGATATCTGATTTGAAGATAGCCCAGCAGGCTACTTAGATCTTACCCTCAGATGACTCCACATTTTCTTCTGTGACTGATTTACTGGAACAAGAAACGATGAAAAGCAAAACTCAAAATCACTACTTGCAGATGTGCACAAACTGCAATTATACTGAGAAATCAAATGGAGCCACCTCACTAAGAACTGTTCAAATACATGAGCACCTCTTCTAAAAAAAGAAGAGTAAAAAGAACAGATAATGACTGACATGATTTGAATTAATGAATATTAAGGCCAGCAAGACTATTATACTCATCAGCCAGTCTGAACTGCAAAAGAGCAGCCAAAGAAAACCTCAGAACTTTTCTATTTCCACCAAATTATTTTTAAGTCTACACACAGGCATTCATTAAGCACATTCATTTAGTCCTTTTATCATCCTGCACTAATCCAGTCTTATTATTTTTTACAGATACAGCAAAGGAGGATGATTTTGTTGTGCCTTTCTCTGCATGCTTTAAAAGCAGATTTACAAATTCCCCGATCTGCTTTCTGAGGGCACTGCTTGGTATTCTGACCAGAAACCCACACCAAACCATAGCCCCCTAGTGAGGAAAATTTGAGAGACAGCTAAAACATACCAGTAGTGCTTAGCTCACCAGTACTTTCAATCCATTTTCCACTTTATTAAATTTCCCTTTTTAGAAATAATTTTAGCTGTTTTTTCCTGTAAATACATTCTCTGCACTGTTTTCTGTCAGGTGCATATTAACATAGCAGAACACTTAAACACTTAACACAATTCCAAAATTTGGTTAATACCAAAGCATGGACCATCAGTGATAGCATCACAGTCTTCTTCAGTTTACTCATATAGAACTTACGTCTGCATGTCCACCTATTACCAGTAGGCAACCTTAAGAAATGTAACTCAGAAAAAAGCCCACTCAAACTTAAAACCTATCTTTAACTTCTAACATGCAGCAATGTCCCCATATATCTAGCAAACCAGAATCATTAAATCAATGTCCTCCTCCAGTCACTGATAAGCCCAGGAGTATCTCTTCAGTCTTAGACCCACTGGGCTTGAAGCCAGACCCAAAATATACTTTGAACCTGGAAGGGCAGAAAACTGCAGGGTTTTTCCAGGCATGAGCATTGTGCTGGCTGCTAGGGTAGAAATAGGAGATGCAAACCCACACTGATACTATAGAGGCTGATAGTCTGGTTTTTTCTCAGTCACAGGGATGTTGAGCAGCCAAATACCATTTCTAATAAACACCGCAGTCATGAAAACTGTATAAAGGCCCTGGAGATGTTGCAGGTTCCATTCACACAGGCTAGAAGGGCTCCACAGGTATTAAATCATGACAGAATGACCCAACAGAACAAATTCCATAGCTGATCCCAAGTTTTACACACAGTCCTCAAGGTAAAAATCAATATAAATGGTCACGTTCTTGAGCTAGACTAAAAAAAAAAAAAAATAGTTCTTTTATTGAGTTCTGGTGCAGGAAGAACACCAGTCTATAATAAAGATCCCTGCTAGGAGGGAAGGATTGCTCCTAATTTTTTTTCCTGTCAGGAAGTATTGGGTTTTTAATGCATGGGGTGGTTAAGAGGGTGAGGGTGGTAATGGTGCGTGTGTGTTGACTCATGAACTCAGTCATGTACGTAAAATCCAGAGACAACAAAGATTAAACACTATGTCCATTAGGGCATCTTTTGCAAAATACATCCTTCTACTGGGGATATATTTTTATAAAATAGGACTGTTATCTCCATGCTGTGGATATCTGGGTTCTTATTCTAAAAATAATTGAACAGTGTCTCTTCAGTTCAGGAAATTTAATATTATTAAGTGACTGCAAAGCAATTTACAACATTCATAAACAAGCCAGGAAGACTGCAGGCTAACACTGGCACTGTCAACTTGCATAATAAAAGGAGTGATTAAGGTTATTGCCTAAATTGCACTTGTGTACTCAACTTCTTTGGAATACTGAAGAATTGAACAAAATGATGCTTTCATTCAATTTAAACACTAACAAAAATTAACATTTTAACTTCGAGCTAAAGCAGCCAGGAATCACTTCCCCTGCTTATGGTGCATTGCTCATGCTCTTGTTATAAATAAGTAGCCTAATGACATCCAAACAATCCAATCAGTCAACACAGGGACAAAAAATTAAAAAACATTTTAATACTCTTGCCATTTACCATGCCAGAAGTTAATTAGCAGTATTAACATTCAAGTTTTGAGACCAAAACCAAGGTTGGTTTTAAAGGCTTTAGAAGGTATAAGGCTGCAGACCAAGACTAGTCAAAGCAGAATTTCAGTATTTTTAAAAATTAAGAATCCCTGGATTCTTAATTGGGTTGAAGACCTTGCTTTAAGAAAGCAACCAGGAGATGTTAGCTTGTATGCTTTTAAAGCTTTTTTTTTTTTTCTGGTTTATGGGTCTCAAAATTAATATTTTCCTAGAGACTGAGAAGCTATAGTATTTAAATGCAAGAAGCAACTGTTACCATTTCAAAAACAAGACCCTTTAAAACCAGCAGAGTGTAATGAGCATCCCTGTGAGTGCATGCTGCTAGTAGTACATGCAACTTGTTGAGCTAGTATTTTATTTAATATTCATATAATGCTTACCAAGCAAAAAAATTTTAATCTTTTAAGAAAGTTGCTGCATTTGATATTTCCCATAACACAGTGCACATCGTTTACTGACGTATCTTCAGTAGGCTGTAAGAGGAAAAAAGCAGCATCCATCCCTCCAAGTGTGAACTGCAGTACTGCCAGATCTTAGCAGGGAGGGGAGGAGGCAACTACCTGCCACCTCATCTCTGCAAAGTGGGGGCCAGCCTCAAGAAGTAAGGAGGGCAAATCTTTTAAGAAGAAAGCCCTAGGAGGTTGGCACAAAAGAGAGTCACCTTTAATTCTAGCTCTAGGCCTTACTGTTCCTATGGGCTTTTCTGGTCTCCTCAAACTGATTTTTGCAGCTCAGGAGGGATGGAGGCCAGTACCGTAGCAGGCTTCAGTCCCAAACGTTTGCTGGAAGGCTACAGGAGCTGATGTTCCCCATGCTGCCTGCACAGACTGGCTTTCTACCAAACCAGTATCAAACACACTCACAGAAGTGACACCATGACTAGGTCAAGGTAAAGAACTCAGCAGTCAGCTCAGACAATTCCATGTCCACTAAAAGATCTGGTGGAATCTTCTTCACTGATCCAAAGGACCAACCCTTAATAGGAAGCTCTGTAGCAGCCAACAAAGAAATCCAGTTAGAAAAACTGAATGGGGAGAGCCCCTCTCAGTTATTCCACTTCTAGTGAGGTCCCCATGTTTTTTTCAGGAGGTTGTGACTGCATCAATTCACGCAGTAAATCATTGAATTCAAAGTGCATTTACTTGCTCCCTGTTGCCCAAGTTCATCCACCTGACTTGTTTTCTTTATCTGTGGCACCTAAATAGCTATTCCGAACACTGTCTATATTATCTCCAAAGAGAAATGAGTTGTCATTTAAAAGCTTCAAATTCTTTGGAGTGAATTTCGCCTGATGTATCTCAATCTTCCAGCTACAGACAGATCAATGCTTCCACGTCAGAGATAGGACTCAGCTCTCTAACTCCCAGTATTTCTGAAAGTAGACTACCACAATTTCCACTGCCATAGTAATTCTCTAAATAAAGGTCAGTATATTCAGCAGTGATTATCAAACGGAAGTTTGACAGAAATTTTCCATCAAAAGTACAGATAAGACAACACAGTGTCTGTAAAAATGCTTATTTAATAGAAATTAAATAGACATAGTTACCTCCACATAAGAGACAGACTCTGGAAACTTCCATTCAGTGGAAAATTTTCTGTCTTTCTGAGAGCAACAAATAATGCTGACTGATCAGAGATTGGCTGGCCCTGCTAAACTTTTGTTCACAGGAAACATGGAAACAGGAGAGGAACTGAGCTCTCTCTTTGCAAACACCCAGAAGGTTATAGACCGTTAGGAAAGAACTAATGTGGATTTATCAGAGACAGATCACGCCACACTTCCTCCTATGACAGGATAAAAGGCCTTTCTGTAAGACAGAAGTAGGAGATGCTCTGCATCTTCAATGAATACACAGCTGTTTTATGCTCTTTCACAACAGAAAACCAGAATGTGCTTCCTCAGAGATTTGCTGCCACACAGAAAGGCTGTGCTGTGTGATACTCACTTAGGGCTTGACTGGGACAGTGAAACAGACAATATGCATTTTCTAGACACACTACAGACAGCATCTGGAACGGACTGCAAGTACATGGGAGGACACAGTAGTTTAAAAGATTTGAGAAATTGACTGGAATGGGCTTGAAATAAGATGATAATACCGTATGAACAAACATAGTAGTTATCAGTTGCACAAATGCAACATGGAAAATGGGTAGATGTGGAGATTAGACAGTATCAGAAATACATGTCTGTGTCATGCTGTTGGAAAACCAAATGACAGACAAACAATGATTCCAAAACAAACTTCACCCTGGAATCTATAGACATTTGTTTCACCTGGAGATGTTGATGCTTCAGCAAGAGTACTGCACCACGCCTGGGCACTACACTTCTCTGAAAACACTACAGCAGGGTGAACAAAAAAGAACCCTGACAACTAAATGTAATGAGAGAAATAATAGGTTGTTGCATTTAGTTCAGGATTTTTATGCTTCAGTTCTCTGCCACTGCTCAGGATCCCTCACTGTGTTACATCTTCCACATGACTTCCACTCACCTTACTCATCCTGCATCACAGATGGGTCAGATGAGATTTTCCATATTGCAGCATGCGAAATTTTATTTTATAGAAATCCCTGTTCCTTTAACAACCATATAGCACTGCTCTCTTGGGAAAATGCAAGCTATAAACGGGACAGCCAGCATCAGAACTAGAACTGAGCTACAGGGTCTAGATCACCCCACTAAAAGCACAGCCAGCTTTCTTCTTGCCTGCACCTTTTATTTCAATATATAGGCAGAACAAAGGGGAGGCTGTGACCTTCAGGGCATTCTCTCTGTCCCACATGACTTGATTGATACAGAAAGGACAGAGAGGCACAGCAGTGGTTCAGTGACATTACAGCTTCTACTGTAAAATGACAGGGAGAAAAAAAAATCAGTTAAGAGGGGAAAGGAGAGGCAAGAGTGGCATACTTACAGAGACAGAGCAAAAAAAGCCAGTGGCAGGAGAGAGTCCCTCCTAATTGAAGAACTCCAGGTATCTGAGAATCCTGGAGTCCAAACGCTCTCATGGGCAAGTCTAGCACCAAAAAGAGCTCCAACACAAATATAAAAGTCTTTTCCTTTTGTGTTAATATGAACCAACCATACAGAAAACCAAAAAAAAAGAAAAGCAACAGATGTCTTGAAGCAGCATGGAAATTCACAGGGGCCCGTGCTTGTTGGACTCAAGTAGTAGGTCAAAAACTTGAAAGCTTTATCAAATACCCATAACATTTTCCTACTGTGCGATGCTCCATATATCCATGGTTTCAGCTCACTAACTGCTTGGAAACACTCTATCTTCAGTGGTGAGGCCGCACCTCAAGTGCTGTGTCCAGTTCTGGGCCCCTCAGTTCAGGAAGGATGTTGAGACGCTTGAGCACGTCCAGAGGAGGGCAACAAGGCTGGTGAGGGGCTTGGAACACAAGCCCTATGAGGAATGGCTGAGGCAGCTGGGGTTGTTTAGCCTGGAGAAAAGAAGACTTAGTGGTGACCTCATCACTCTCTACAACTTCCTGAAAGGTGGTTGCAGTCAGGTGGGGGTTGGTCTCTTTTCCCAGGCAACAACTGACAGAACAGGAAGACACAGTTTTAAGCTGCGCCAAGGGAAATTTAGGTTGGATGTCAGCAAAAATACTGAAAGAGTGATAAAGTACTGGAATGGTCTGCCCGGGGAGGTGGTGGAGTCACCATCCCTGGATGTGTTTAAAAAAAGACTGGATGTGTCACTCAGTGCCATGGTTTAGTTGAGGTAGTGTTAGGGCATAGGTTGGACTCGATGATCTTGAAGGTCTCTTTCAACCTGGTGATTCTGTGATTGAAATGAGTTAGAGTGTTGGTTCAGGAACCTCAGTTCCTCAGGCTGAGGGAATGCTATGGAAATGTCTGAAGAAGGTAAGTTTATCTCTGACCAGACAGCATAAATGCTATGATGACCAGATATGAGGTTATGTCAATGCCAGTAGGAAGTTAAGGCCACTCTGCACTGTCTCAGAAAGTTTTCTTAATTTACTGGGAGTGGGCAGAGCATGCCCTGCCCACACTGCTCCCTGGGGCTGGCAGCAGTCTCCCTCCTCCTGCTCTGCCATCCCCTGCCTTACATAAGCAAAGGTAACCCAGAGGTCATGGCAATTCCTGTCTGAATACATGTCATACAAGATATATCCTGGCTCAGGAGCCCTTTTTTGTTTGCTACAGATACTGCTGCCTGATAAGGAAGCAGAATCCTTTTAGCCTTGAGAATGGACTGTGCTTACAAAGGCATCCCCATCTCCAAGTCCTTCCTTGTCAACAGGCTTGGGCTGGAGGACAAACACAAGCCATCTCTCCTTCAGTTTGCCATGGGGGCCAAAGAAAAGGGTTTCAAACTTCAGCACAAACCAGCATATTTAAAATGTAGTTGTCAGTAGTAAATTTTTGATCAACTGGATGAAATGAATTCATTTCTGATTTTCTATTTGAAGGATCATTCTTAAGACAAATGAGACAAGAATCAAAAAATAAAAATAGGTAACATCAGTAAACTTCATAAATCAGAAAAAAATCAGAACTAATCTTTTTCCAATTGTCTTTGCCAGTATAATGCACAAGCATATGAAATTTTTATGGCTACGGGCTGAATATTTGCTCCATAGGGCACAGGAGGAAGGGGGAGACCACAAGGCTTCTCACTCCTTTTCTCCCTAGTTCTCCTCCCCATTAATGAAATCATGCCCAGTCATATGGCATGGATGGTAAGGTAGCTACATGACCAAAGAATATCCCTCCATTTTGGATCTTTTCTCTGTCTGTGAGAGCCATCCTGCACCTCTCCAACAGCAAGAAATCAATCTCAGACCAGTCTGTGTCTGCATAAGAGATACAGGTTTGAGAAGGAGAGTTTGAAAGACTACAAAAGAGAAAAATCAAAGTGCAAAATCTACAGGTGTTGAAAGAAACCCAGTAATAACCTGCTGGGAGCACACATTCACTGGAATGAGATTATGTGCTGTCAGTTTCCATCAGTCCTCTCAACCGATTGCAGCATTTGATACATGCAAGCAAGATTCTCAGGCGATGGCAGATGAATACAACTCATTCCTTCCATCATTTGAAAGTCATTAGGATTACAGCGCTGCATGCACCAGAAGCATCAAATTAAGCACCCATCACAGGATCAATCCCCATTATTCCCTGGGTTTTTGCAAATGAACGCTGAAAATTAAGTATTTTAGTGAAAGCACTTAGAATTTGTTTTCTTGGTTAGCGATGATTTAATTACGCCCATTTTAAAACACAAGATAAACAAAAGTTCTCTTTTTCACACAGCTAACAAATCAGTATTTTACCCCTCCCTGTTACAATTGCAAAATTATGATGTAAATGTAGAAACTAAAATCCAGCTTTAAAATCATATCTCATTTGGTTACTATTAAATCTATCAATATTTGCATTACTAAGGATTACCTGAAACAGTAGGAAAGTACAATTCACAAACAACCAGAAGTAGCAGGAAAGGGGGAAAATGCAGCAGTACCAACTTTCAAATATTTTTATCCATCTGTACCATTTGAAAATCAAGACATGCTTTAACTTCAGGCTCCCAGCCTGCCACAGCACTACACAGATTGCTAAATCAAGGCATTCAGAAGCACAGCATGGGCTGAACAAACTTCTATGATATTTTGATTTGTTGACCAAAGACACATGATCTAAAACACCAGGGCAACACAAGTATCACCAAGCATGGAACAAACAGGCTCTGTATGTTTGCCAAGTCACCTGATTGTCATACTCTTTAAAACAATTGACACTGGGAGAATAAATCTGGGGAATATATCCCCTCATTCAGGGGATGCCTCAGAGAGATAGCAAATCTATTCAAGGTGTTGCCACGTACATGAAAATATACAGAACAATAAGCAGAGGAAGCAGCAAAACACTCCACAGTATATGGTTTATGTAAATTGAAACTGAAGTCTGTATACAGAAAATGAGAACAAAATGTAATATTTATTGAATTCTATTCACTTGGAACATAAAGCTGGAATTATAATAACAGGTGTTCTCCGATATATGTTTGAATGCCAGGAAATTACTTCTCTACAATTTTTGTCTATTACAAAGTATATGCTAGCAATTTAGCCCAAAATTAGCATTTCTGTGTCTCCCAAGACTGCTTTCTTTTAATCCAGGCCAGTTTATCTTCTGCTACCATTCTATGTATTGTACACACAGCATCTTTCACACAGTATTCCACAAAAAAAAACTCCAAAACCTAAACTTTTAATAAAAATTGGTAAAAGTAAATATTTTAAAACTCTAACATCCCCAGATGTTACTACAGATAAGTACCACACATTACCCCACAGGTGGAAAAGGACAGAAGGTAGATCTAATGCTAGACATACGTATTTCCAAAAGGACATAATGCCACAAAGGATTAAATGATTTTCTGTCTGTGAAAAAAGTACACAAACACTACTGAAAATAGAACTATATGTTCTTAGCCCCTTCATAGCCCATTCTAAGCAAGCCACTTCAGAGCAGTGTGCCCCTTCTTTCACAGCTGTACACAATCTCCAAAGTAGCTCGTATGTTGATAGACTCAAAATATTATTTGTGAATTTCTTTGTGAACCACTATCATACTACAGAGCAGTTGCCAGTTCCACAAGTTGCTTTAGTCCCAGCAGGTCATTAAAACAAGAGAGGCACTTTATATATTTCATCTTTTAATAAGTTAGAAGCTACGATTCTGTACAAAAAGTCACCCTCGTGGCCCCTTCACAAGCCACGTACACTGTCCTAATTACTTCAAGTAACTAAATTCAGTTGTGTAATTCTGAGCCAATTATTTTTTTCCCCCAAGTAGGCAGTCAGGATTTTAATGGAAAATGTGCAGATGTGAATATCCAACTGTGTGCATTCTCTTATGTATATGTTCATGCTTCATAAACCTTCTGCCACAATTTAATTTTCACTGGATCATAAATATCTGAAGAAAATTGAACTCAGAGGATTTTCACAGAGTAAACACTTTAAACTTCAGAGCTGGATTCTACTCCCTACAGTTATGCAAGCAGTTTCAAGCAGTGAAATACATTCTGGGGCTACCAAACACAGGACTTGTAACCTATGATGGATTTCTCCATCTTCCCAAACATGTCACAGATATTTGCTTCAGCCAAGGATTGCATATTCTTATCATCTACCACAGCCAATTCTCTTTCCTAGTGTGTGGGCCAGATACAAATCAGAATTCAAGAGAAACACTCCATAGTGAATCAATACTCACCAACCAAGCACCTCTCATGAGAGCGGTTCGGCAGCATTTTTGCCATCTGATCTTCCCAGAGGAGTGAGGGACAGCTTTACTTCTGCTTCGCATCCCTTTAGAGCAAACTGCTGAAATATTCAGGTAAACGTGAACCCAGCCTTTTGCTCCAGCCTCACCTTTGTCCCAGCCAGAGCTGTCTCTCTCAGATAACTCTAGCAAAGGAATGTTCACCTTTATGGCCAAATCTCAAAGTTCTGTGACAGAATTTGAAACTAGCAGAAGCAGCTGTTAATAATCCCTTTAAGAATCTGCAATGAATCCAAGCCTGAATCCAATTCTGCAATCATTACTTCTGAAGCCACAGGACCACTTCCTAAGGAGAAAGATCTCTAAAAATGTCAGAAAAAGCTGTTGTGACTGAGTCACTGGTTTAAGCTTGTTTCATTCCAAAGGTACTTTTGGGAAGTTTGTGTCTGTCCATGTGCTGTCCTGGGGAAAAAAATCTCAGCAATCTCAACAAAAATACAGAAGTAGTAAGTTTTTGTATTGACTGCAAAAGAATAGCCAAATTCATTCCAAGGACAGAACTAGGCTGGAAACTAATACAAGAAGTAGTTCCAGTAGAAAGATGTTTTGACTCTGAGAAGAAGTCTGAAGGTAAAAACACCTCAGATAGGAATCTTGCTTTAACCAAGAGTCACTGCTACGTTCCCACACAGCTATAAATCAGGATCCTGTAGATGCAAT
Source organism: Platysteira castanea (assembly GCA_013397175.1). Taxonomy (NCBI): domain Eukaryota; kingdom Metazoa; phylum Chordata; class Aves; order Passeriformes; genus Platysteira; species Platysteira castanea. The sequence goes on along the minus strand of VYXC01009569.1, from coordinate 1,795,105 downwards.
AAAAAGCAAAATGTTCATATACCAGCAAACAAACAACACAAAACCCCAACGAAAAATGAAAATGGTATCATCTCTAAAAGATGAAAGGGATATTTGTACTCCAATTTACAATTCCTAAAATCATACGTATTTTCCCTGTGTTATCTTGTTTCCAGATTATTATTTTCCCCCAGTCTTCTCAAGAGCTAGATCTCTGGGCCTACATGTAGCTAAGCAAATTCAGTCAGAGTACAAAAAATAGACGACTACTTTAGTTTCTGAAAAACACAGGTGAAGACATATCTTCGGGAAGGGTGCAGACATTTCTGTACTTCTCACCTCTCTACTGCTTACACACCTTGGTGTCAACCTCACGTAGCTTTCTAGACCTTCATCTGTCATAGCATGTACTAGACACTGTAATAAAGAGTCAGCTCTAAGCTTCTCACTTGCACCCAGCATTGCCAAGTACAACTCCATGTGAAGGAGAGTGGAGTACATGCCTCGGGCATCCCACTGAAAAGAAAGGAGTCTTCAGGAGCCAGGGAAGACAACCCAGAGGTGCAAAGAAGTTGTGAAAGAAGCACAAAGAAGCCCTTTTGGAGGCTGTGATCAGAGTCCTCTTTTCTCGGAGGTCTACGGGATATCTCACCCCAGTAATCAGTGCCCACTCTGAGGCCAAAGCAGTTCTTGAGGACTGTTGTGCTTCATTGGTGGCTGTGTCTTGAGGCAGCTGGGTTGCCAGAGCATCACGCATGTGAGACAACACATGCTGTTAAGAAAGCAACATGATGATCTCCTCCTCTCCTTTCCCATGGAGTACTGGGCACTGCTCATGGTCTTCATATATACATAAACATGCCCATTCCTGCCGAGATCTTTCCAGACAGAGGCAGAAGCCCCCATGCTTGGTAAATCCCTGCTGCTATGTGCAGAACCACACACAGGACTTCAGCTGAGCATATACAAAAAAGCTCTTCTATGAGCAGAGGTAAGCAAGTGGGAAAAGTGAGCAATGGACGACAGGAATAAATGTGACATGACACTGAGATGCTCTGCAGATCTATGTGAGGACCCCTCAGTGGCATTTAAATCAGTTCTTCCCAGCAGCCAAAGAACATTAGGTTTCCTGCTGGTCTAATTTAGTGTTGTCTGTATTTTCTGCGTTGGCATGGCAAGCCGCAGACCCTCCCGGAGAGCGCAGCGGGGCTGCCTCGGGGAGAGCGGCTGTCCCGCTCCCCGCAGCCCTTCCGGGCGGCCCCGCACTGCTCCGGCTGTCGGCTCCACAACACGGCAGCGACAGAGGAGGCGAGAAGGGTCTCCACATGGGCACCACAGAAGAACTTTATTCACAGAGTGACATGCAGGTTCCCAGAGGCAGAGAGCCAAAGTGGCAGGGAGCCTGGGGTTTTATATGGGGACGAGGGGGGCGGAGAGAGCATATGGACTAATCGTCTCAGGGTGCACGGGGAGTACATGGGTGGGGTTGGGGTACCAGAACCAATAGGGAGAACCTGAGGGAGTGGCCAGGACTAGAGGCCGGGAAGACAGAACAATGTGGGAAGGGCACGCATTTAGTAAGAAAAGGAGTGGGGAAATACAGCACTTCAATTTATTGCAGACAGAAGGACAGCTTTAGCACCCAATTAAACAAGTTTTTGTCCGCCATTCACTTTGATCTATTGCCTGTAACAACTGCCCCAGCTGCCTGTGGTTAAAAGCCACCCGTGTTGCATGGCCCAGTTGAACTGTGGTACTTGCTGGCAGTGATGGCCTGGAGGACAAAAGTATAAAGAGGCTAAAATGTGGTAATCTCATGGAGGCTGTGAGAATCAGTAGCAAGTAAGAACGGCAGCTTGGATGTAAGTTTTGGCTCAGAACACTCTCCTAACAGCACTGACGAGGGCTATAGCAGCAGTGACCCCTTCCGTATGTACCTATAACTGTACTTGTATATACACACCTGTGCAGCCTGATGCTTAAATTTGTGTTCTAGTATCTGATACTGATTGTCACAAGAGACCTACAGCGTGTCCTGGTATGGCCATTATTCTACCACAGACAGATAATCAATAGCATCTCTTCTCATGACTCCTGAGTGCCTACGGGTGCTTTTTCAGCTGCAGATGCAGAATATACATATCCCCACGATGTCCTAGAGAACGGACGGCTAATGGCCAGTTAGATCCAGCTGCATCAGCAATGTCCTGAGGCACGCTGCCACCTTGTTGTAGTTAGAGAGATGACAGCGAGCACCTTTTACTCCTTCAGCTCCATTCACAGCAAGGTCATCTGCCACCCAGAAAAGTGTTGCTGTGTTTGTTGTTGCAGAGGATGAAGGTGCCGGTTACTTATCAGTAGAATCTGAGAGTTCTGCAGGAGATGACAGGTCAATCTGGATGCATTGAAAAAAAGTACTTCCCACCTTTCAGCCTCTATGCTACAAATGTACTTAAAAGTACACATAATTTGATGGGTTCTGGTTTGTCTAGAGCAATACATGCTTGTCTAAGAACAGAAACAATGTTTCAGAACAAGCAGGGTAATACATCTAGACTGCCTAAGTCAGCCTAAGGACTCTCTGACTTTCTCAAAATCTGGACTGTGTTGCTCTGGGTAAATTCAGTATGAAACACTGTCACTCACTGAACATGGATGAGAAAAAACCCCAATCTATAGGAGGCAAAGGAATGAGGAATTCGGTCCTTAAGGTGAATGTGGTCTGCTGACATATCTTCCGGTTCAGAACATCCTCTGTGCACGTCTTGGAGCCTTTACATGTGCACAAGTTTAATGGGTTCAGCTTAAAATAACCAGTTTTAAGAGCTGTATTTTTACCCACATAACCCTGGATTAAAAGTGGCTTAAAAGTATACAGTCATATAGCTTTATCCCCAGTGATACAGAAACATTCCTGTAATTGACACTGCTCTGTATCATGGTCAGTCTCTCACAGTGGTCCTCTCCAAGGTACAGGCTGGGCTTTTCTTACTATTTCCTGAGGCACTTGTAGGGTTTATACTAAGAATCTGGGAACAATTACCATAAGGCAGGCAAAGCAAAAGGGCAAGTTAACCAGTTATAGAACATGAAATTTAAATCAAACCTTGTTTCTGTGCCTCAGGGTAGGATTCCAGATGTTTTGTAAGGAAACAGAAGACAAGACGGTAAGACATCAGGAAATACATCTTAGCACTAATGATTTGAAAGCTCTGTTCTTGTAAAACAGAAGGATACAGTTCAAAAGTAAGGAGCTTGAAAAAGTTTTAGAAAAAAGAAAGGCTACCGGTGAACTAACTTTTTTAGCTTCAGTCATTTAAAATGCAGAACTTAGAGAATTTATTTAAGAAGACAATACGATCTGTTCAGACCTTTCCTGATAGCTTTTCTTTTCTGGCTGTCAGCAAGAAGAAGATGTTACCTTATGTCATACAGTCTATTGCTGAGAGACTTGATGGTGCTGTTCATCCCATCCTTTCTTTCCTTCACCTTAATTAGAATTGAAGACTGAAAACATGTGATTCTCAGCACTCAGGAGATACGTAAATTACAAGGGAAAAACAGCTAAGGGCTTGCCTGCATGTGTTGCACACCAGATAAGGCAACACTCTTTCCTTCCCCTCTGCTATTACAGCGTTTCCAGTGCAGCCTGTTAGGCTTCACTAAGATATACAATACCACAAAAGCTATTTATGAATGCTCATATCAGTGCACACACAGTGGTAACAACACAAGACTGTAGTTACTGGGAACATTTTGATATCATATTTTTCTAAAGGAAACCTTATTCCTTTGATTTCTGCAGGAAGGGGAGGAGCTACTCAAAAGCTTCAGACCTGTGGTTAAAGCAGTGATGGGAGACCAGAGCTCTACCTTTGAAGATGAAATGTCATTTTGGATGCTCATTTAAAATTAGGTTTAATCGATTCACTTGCATAACAAAGACAGTAGTTTCTGAGCAAAGTGCTCACCAAAAGGAAGTGAAACCGCTGACACAATGTGAAGAGCTGAAAACAAAGTGATGCACCTAACATAGTTATCTCAGGGACATGGTGCATCTTGATTTTCTTAGATGGTTTCTGCATAATTCTGTCATGTGAAGGCTCTTCAGAAACCCAGGGATGGTTCTCAAAACATCCAGCTCTGGCCACTGATACTGAAAGACACTGAGAGACTTCACCTGCCACAGAATCCTCTAAAATTTGTCCCTGTATCAGCTTTTGCTGTTTGAGCAAGATTATAGAAGAATAATCACTGCTATAGCACTTGATGGCCTTGGTAAGTGAAAAATTGATCGATATTTTCTTTTCTCCCACCCCCAAGAGAATTTGGCTCTGTTACAAAGGGAAAACAAGCATTCTCTAAATTCCTAGCAAGACAAAAAATTCAAAGTATTCTCAACAAAATCATACATTATTGTTTAAAACTTTAAATTTCAATCAAAATAAAACAATATAAGGTGACTAGAAAAGCAATTATACCTTGGGTTTTCAGACCAAAAATGTCTCAATGTCTGACTAATGTCTCATTCATATGGAATGTGATAGGGCCACCAAATCTGCTTTTTCTCTTGGACAAAAATCTGTTCCATTTTATATCTTTAAAGATTTGATTAACTTAACTTTATGTTTTATTCCATGAAGGAATTAAACTAAGGTGAAGTGGCAGCAGATAATCAGAGGCAGCACCAACCGTCAGCAATAACTTGAGCTGATGTGCGCTTCTGGTGTTATAAGGAAGGATGCTAGTCCACTGCAACATCCCCCTTCCCTTCTCTTTCCCCCAATCTTTTGTTTGTATTTGGCCCCTTGCTGTGGACTGATAATACTACGTATTTTGTAAAACTAGTTCTTGTGCTTATAAATGGAAGTAATATTTCATCTGGTATAAAAAAACATGCTGAGATACATACTGCAAATTTATTTTCTTCCTGTATTTTTGTGTTGAATACTGTGCTGTATCTTCAGGGGTTTGAGCTCTTACTTCTAGATCATTTGATGTAACAAACCTAATAAACAGTCCCCAGATAAACACATGAATGGAAGTTATCACCTTTGCTATTAAAAAAAAGGCTCTATAAGTCATACAGTACAGAGAAATAAAATGCTTCAGCTCCTCTCAAACACCATTTGGGAAAGAAATATTGTGTTAGGGACACAGAAGTATCATGGTTTTACTTGCCACAGTTGTAGCAACTAGGTTTACTGGGGTACAGGATGCTAACAAAGAGTAGCATAGCCTGTCTGGTTTTCAAATTATTTTGTGCTTTTGATGGCAATTTTTATACAGCCGCTTTCAGAGCTTCCTCTTTCTTGTTAACCAAACCGCTCTTAGAAATAACGCAACAGGAACAAGCAAGTTCTTTTAAAACCATGCTAAGAACATCACTGTGAACCACATCTTTAAATAAATTGCTGTCCCCTTCAGAAGGAAGTTCTGGCTGTGAGTTATTCTAATGTGCAAGACAACAAATGGTATTTTGACTTGTATTTCATGGGACTTTCCCAACACTAATGAGGGCAGCCTCCCAGCCCTCCTCCAAGGACAGTGGTTGTTCTTTCTCCTGCTGTGGGGGAAGAGAGATTGCAAAACTACATGAGTGCCTTGTAGGTCACAGAGGAAGTTTGGGGTACAGCTGAGCTCAGCTCATGGCACTCCCAGCTGTCAGACCCACCTCGTGAACCAAGCCCAGCAATCACTTCTTCCCAGACAGACTGGTCACTGCTGAGGCCCATAGTGAAATTCTTCAGCCAAATGAAAACTGGAGGCCAAGGGACAAATCTTCAACACCTTTTTGGCCTTTTCTATCTCTACCTTCTGAAGATCTTAAGCACTTGATTATCAATGGTAAACAAGGAGACAGATCAACCCCTCCACTTCAAGCCAGCTGGCAGGTAACTAGCAGCACCCAAACGGGCACTGCACCATCACAACAGGAAGTTCTTCTTATGACCTGCCAATGCTATGACACAATAGGAACTCGATTCAGCAGGATCCTCCTCTTTCCAGATCATGCAGAAACATCGTGAATTATAGAAAATTAAAATCATTACCCACCTGTATCTCAAACAATCAAAAGGCTCAGATGCTGAGCTGGCCCTGCTGTCCTGTAGCACAGGAAAAAACATTTGGTAATATACATATTGCCAAGTTCTTTATTACTGAATCACACTGCATCCATACATATCCTAAGCAAACTGTTGCTAGGTGCTGATTGATTTAATAACTTAATGGACTCTGAATGGTTTCCAGAAAGGAATATTGGACCTGAAGGTTGTGTTGTTATTTTGTTCAAATGGACTGAAAAAACTCTCATGAGTCCTCAGCAGAGGTAGGAAAAATATAATTCTGCATTGTGGCAGACCTTGAAATCAGATCAAACAGCAACTGTGAAGCAGCCTCTTTTGAACTGCAAGAGTAGGTGAAAAGAATTATTTACCCTTATGCTCCTAAAGTGAGATTAGATCTATAGCTTGGAGAGACTGGTTCAGAAACAATCATAATCAACAAATCTTTCACAAGATGTATACTGTTCAGTATAAAATAAATCTTTGAACTGGATGATCTTTGGAGATTTATTCTGTCATACCTTCAGTCCTGTAATTTTGCATTGTCAAAGTGAAACTGAAATAACCAGTTTTAGCCTTAGCTAAATGTAAACAGATCTTGTTCTATTTCTGTAGACTGTTTTGCACTAAAATATGTCAAAATATCTTGCAGAGTCCATTAAGTGGCATTCTTTTTTGCAGGAGAGGAAGGGCAAATGATTCTCAGAAAACTGCAGTGGCCCCCCTGGAAGTCACAGAGCCCTCAGGATGCTCTGTGGACTGGGGGCTGTGGTGGTTGCAGACCCCCAGCCCCTCTTTGGGGTATAAAGGCAAGACCTGAGGAGCGTGTTTCTTTTGATGAAGCAGACTTGTGGCTGGTGAGACTACATGCAGGATAAGGTTCCTTATACTTCCCACAGGCATACTTCAGAGTCTTAATGCCTCCACACTGGCATCCTCTGGCTGCCCAAGGCAGCCTCGAGCAACTCCCTCCCAGACATGGGGGTGGTGGAGCATGACAGTGGAGAAGCCCATTGGAAAATAATTTGTCACATGCACTTTGGCACAGGGATGCCCCATGCTGAAGGACCAAGCTGGGCAGCTGCCCAGGCACTGGAGGCGCGTGGCAGGTATGGCACTCTGCCCAGGGCCAGTGGCATCAGCACAAACACCCACACAGCTCAACTTTGCCCATAACTGGCTGAGCAATGCAGGCTCAGCAGGTGGCAGAGCCTGGGTATGGTCTTCAGTAACTGAGATCTGAGTATCAGATAAAACCAGGGCCCAAACTTTCACTAAACACTGGAAGAAACACAGAACTGGGCTCAAAACTCATTGCCTCTTGCTGCTGGTAAGGAGAGGGATCTGAATTCCTTAGTCACACAGCCTTGATATTGGAGGTCTCAACGTGGATCTGAAGACACTACAGCTACAATTGCCATAAATATATAATAAAATCCCACTGCTAAATCTAGAGAATGGCACTGCATTTCCCCATAAGACCCTCTGTTTTATTCTGTGCTACTGGGTAAGATTTTGAGAAAGAATAAAAGAATTATCTGCTAATCTTTTCAGTTTCAAGGCCAAAGCTATACAGTTACAGCTCACTCATGCTCTAGCTCTTCTGAAAAGGGGATGATTGCAGTGAATCAGGTTACTTTCTAGTCTCTTTTTATAAACACAACACACAGGATTCTGAGTCTGTGCATCCTTGTTGTTGTATCAAATAAATGTGATTTTGTTACTTTTATAACGTTTAAAAAAACATGAATTTACAAGCTCATGGCATTTTCAAATGATAATCTATATTCACATCTCTGAATACTGTCATCTGTCCTTGAAAACAGGTCTAGCAAGTGCCCAGGTGAGCTACACACTTGGCAAGAGCTTGCGCAAGTGAGTTTTTCTGAAAGTCAAAATGCAGCACCTGCCTGAACTGACCACAGCTGATACAGGCAAAACTCCCTGCTCCATCAGTTTCCCAACATTCCAGCTTCATTTCAAAGCCCCCAAAGTCTGAGAAAACACTCTGGGCCGGCTGAAGGCACTGGTGTCTTCTGGCAGTGTACATGCAGATCTGCACTTCATTTCTCCCTTTAAGCATGTTAAACCTTACATGGATCTACCTGTCTGCCAGCTGCAGTGTTCACAGAAAAACTGATGCAGAGAGCCTGTCCCCTGAAGGTCCACAAGGAACCTGCCTGTAAGAATACCATGAGCCCTTGTCCCTTGTAAGGGGCTAATCTGAAACCACATTAGAGACGGCAGAAAAAAATTACTCTGTTTGAGTAACCAAGGTCTTGCTGCAATCATATGTCTACACATAGTGTGTACTCTACAGATCTGTACAAAGTAGAGTATTGTATTACAGTGTTACATCACAGACTAACTTTGGTTAAAAACGGCATCCCTTAATCTGAGGGGAGGTAATAACTCTCAGAACAGGTAAAGCAGAAGGGCTCATATATTGTACCTTGCATGGAGATCTTGCTGATTTATCCATTTCCAAGTAAATTCATCTAATCATTTAGAGGGAGTGAAGTTAGGATTTAGAGCAGCCCTGGAGCCCACTGAAGTCATCAGGTATCTCATGGCTTTCTGGAAGCTTTGGATTCAGAGTGCAACAGCTGTTCAAAACCTAAATGTGAGAAAACTGAATGTCCAGGAACAAATGGGACTGATCGCAACTGCAGATGTAGAGCTTATGGAAGCTTGGTCTACTCGTACTCAGAGAATCTAGGGTACATGACGTGATAGGCTTGGTTTCTGCAAGGAGATGGGGTTAACCTGTCCCTTGCAGGGAGCCCAGCTCATAGTAACATCTCCCTCATGAACAATTATTTTTCTTTTTCTCCTGCAGCACTGTGTTGGAAGGATGCAACAGAGCAGAAAGGCTGAAAGCTCAACTATCCCCATCTCTCCATCCTAACGCACTCCTGTCAAGCATAGCAGGGCTTTGAAGAAAGACAAAAACAGGTGAAGAGCATTCAAGTGGTAGAATTTACTGCAGAGCTCTGAAAAACAAACTGCAAGACAAAGCATTATATTACATTTTAGACCCTACACCTGCCACTTCCTCACAGGCTGAGCACCTCACCCAGATTCACACTGACATCACACATTGATCCTGCAGCAGGATCCATACAAGCATGAAGGCTGACATAACATTAATTACCCATGCCCATTAGCAGAACCTCTTTTCCCACACAGCTTGTAAGAATCCATGATAATTTTCCAGGGGATGCACCAAGAGGTGTAACTGAAACAAAATGCCCCCACATGAGAAGCATGGATAGCACATCATTCTCTGTGTTGCATGTTTAATCACTTTGTGCAAACTCTTGTACATTTGTGCACCTTTAAGGTAAAAGTAGGAGAAAATTAGCATTATTCTTTTTACGATACAGATACAATTTTCCAAAACCCAATACTTTGTTAAAAATGTGAAAACAATACAAAGGCTGCAAATGCATTAAAAAGTAAACAGCATTTTAAAAGGCCAAGTTATTTACTGCAAGTGCAATTAGAAACAGATCACAGCCTGGGTGTCACTAATTACAATGTTTTGGCAGATGTAAAATGCCTTAGCAAGACATCGCATGGTTTTCAGTCTCCTCACCTCACACAAAGCTGAGAGATTTTCTAATGTAGAGAAATAAACCAACACTCAGATACACACACAGTGGTGAGATCTTGTATGCAAGTGTAAGCAAACCTTCAAGGCTGGCAATCGGAGATGTTGTGAACCCGCAGACAATGCTGGAGGCAAGTAAAGGTCAGCCCATCTTTATACCTGGCCATGAATACCAATGAGAGGGCTGGAAAACTACTGTGTTGCTGCTTTACACCTGAGACCATACTTAGATGCCAGGGAATGTTAAAACAAACAGCTGTGATAAAAGGCTACTCTTTCTGACATAAGAAAAACTAGGAAGAGAGAGAAAAGATACAAGAAAACCACTAGAAGACCGTGTAGAGTGTGGTGCCTTGCCAGCAGTATGAGCCTTGCTACAGCTGTAAGCCCTCCTGAACTTATGAAGTCGTACAGCTGCAGGAAGTGTCTCTTCAGTAGCAAACCAAAAACCACTTTCTCTACTTGTATAATCCTGAACACTTTCTAAATTTTTTCTTTCATATAGGAAAGCCTGGCATTAAAGAATCTGGCAGAATCTTTGAAAAGCTTCTTTCTGTGTCTCTCAAATTCAGCAACATAATGTTAAAGGTAGGAAATACTTTATAAAATTAACCTTCTGTCTCCATAAAATATGTTTATAAAAAGCAAAAGCCATACCAGTAACTGCTGTCTCAAAAATACATAAAAAAAATTTACACTTTTAAAATTATAAGTCAAATGCGACTTCAAACCAAAGCTATAATAATTACTCCATTAATATCACACTTCTAATGAGAATATACTCATTTTTGGAAGTCAACTTTTTTTCCTAAAGCTTAAACCCCTTTCTTTCAAAGAACTGGAGAAGTAAAACTATTCCATCCATCTTATAATGCAGTTTGAGAGGGCATAAATGTAAACATGCTGCTGAGCATAATCAGCATTACACACCTAAGAGTCACAGAGTCCTCTTTGGCTGGGCAAGCTTTCCCTGTTGAGCACGGAGCTCTGGCATCCAGCCCTTGCAAGCAGGGAGCAGGGAGCTCTGACATCTAGCCCTTGCAGTCAGCATACCAGCTTGTCACAGGAGGCTATACATGGTCACAGACATGTTTAGATATTTCAGAAGGTTTTTATGACCTACCGTATGTGTCTAAAGTCACCTGAATTTGGACTGAAATTACTTACTAGGAGCTGCTCCAAATGTTGTAGTTACTTCATTTCCCAAATATAGATCATTTTGGTATCTAATAGTTTATGTCACACCAATAAACCCATCATGCATTGGAGTGAGAATACACTGTTGAAAGTGTTGATGCTGTTGAAAGATTATATCAAGGCCACAGAGAAACATGATTAAGTTCTACGTCAGTGAGTTCTCTCATTTTTGTTTAACACATACAGACACTGTTTCATGAAAAAAATGCTTTATTACAACAAAAGGGAAATATCAACTAAACAGAAATAATGTCAAGCAGAAGCGTAAATCATAGGCAGTCTGACAAACAAATACCATGTAATAAAGTTGCTATGGATGCCCTGAGGCAGAGCAGCACGGTTTTTCCAAGTGTTATGGAAACAGACAATTCAAGGTGCATTGCAAATTTGTTCCACAATGTGCTCACCCTCAGCTGGTGTTCAGCATGGTGCTGGCATTGAACCTGTCGCCAGCAAAGCTGTAACCATCTGTCCCAAGAAGAACCTGACCCAAGTCTGCAAGCTCAGCCATTCAGAAATAAACTCTGCAGTATTCCTTGAATCATGGAAGGAAGTGATGTGAAGGGTTTCACACACTCTTCCATGGCAGCTAGTGTAGCATCACCTTCATTTTTGGACTCTTTTCTTCTAGCACCATATTCTTCCAGTTTTCAGGTTTGCCATCTTACATTGGTTGTAATTTCCATACTTTTGACTTGATTTAGTCAGCCTAGCTCCTATGAAAATTAGATTTCCAGGATCAGTCTGTTTATATGTCTGTAGTAAACTTCTAATGCTGATTTCAGGCAAATCAGGCAGATACTGGAGATCTCAAATATGATGAGCTCTCTGTGTATTTTGTAACGCTAGAGTGAAGGGTGCCAAGGTTTTGATTATCTTGGCCAAATACGTGGAATGAGACAGCCTGTATGTCGCTGTCAAAATACTTGACAGAACAAAGGCTGTATAAAAAAGTATGGGAACTGTATAGAATACATGGTGAGAACAGAAAATAGTAGTTTAATTTAATTTTTAAAAGCCTTGGAATGAAAGGCTCAAGACCATAGGAAACTGAGTTTCCACAGTATTCTCAGTAGCCACAGGACCTGACATACACACCTTGTCAACAAGATAAACTTATAGGAACAGCTATATTTAAGCTAATATTAATGATGTGACTTTCATTACTAAGCTTTATTGTCTTCTGTAATGCATGGGATTGCTGCTGAAATCGGAGGAAATTTAACAGTCATGCTGGGCTGGCCGTCTCTGCACAATGCTCAGTAAAGATGCTGGGTAGTGTCTATGTGCCTAAAAGAAAGAAGAAAGGTCTGTATACGAATAAACTAGTCCAACAGAGAGAGCTGAAGCCTAACTAATGGCGCCTGGTTGATTTTATCCCCACTGCAACCAGTGGTGGGTCAGCACTGAGGATGGCAGTGGTGATGGCTGTGTGAACTGCACTGAGTGGCAGAGCAGTTCCTGTTCCAGCAGTTCAGCTGTTCAGTCCCAACTGCTCCCAACACATCCATCCCTGTGTCGTTTCTCATTCCAGCTCAAATAGTAATTTCCCCGAGAAATGGATTTCTCTGCTTTCAGCAGGGTAGCAAAGAAACCCATCTTTCTTAATACCACTTCTGGGACTTCTGCATTGCAGTTGGTGGAAGAAACTGCTACTTTTAAACCTAAAATTTAATTAAAGTATCTCAAGGATTTTTTCTCCTGTAATTTAGTGACACTTCTCTCACAGGCTAACCAGAATTATTTGCAAACTGTTATGGCTACTGCTGACAGAAGAGGTCACCAGGCTGCAGCAGTAGCTGTAATTAACACAGGAGCATACGTCAATACCTAATTGACTTCTTAGGGAATTCAGAGCAGCCACACAACCAAGCAGCTCTGACAAGCTTTTGGCATCCAGATACCAGCTAGTCCTGCCACAAGCTGGAACGAGCAGAAAGCGATCAAGAGGACCATTTGTTTCTGCAAGGATTTTTCTAAGATCATCTTCCCTGGATGCACAGTCACATCAGATCCATGAGACCCACCCTGCTTAGGGACCCTGGATTTAGGTGAGCAACAGCGATGCAGGATTTCAGAGCCTTTCCTCTTGCTCTTGGCCAGTCAGCCATTATTTACCATGGCACAAACGACAGGACTGCAGGACTAGGTATGATGAATATGGGCAGCAGCTACCAAGGCGATAGATTGTGGCATTGGGTTGGAACATCTCAGCACAAATAGGGGCCTTAGGCAGTCATACAAGGAACCTGGGGAGAGTGGGTTTGGAGCACGATTCTTTGCTCATGAGAGCAATGTGATGGTTAATTGCACAGAAGGAACAGCTTTTCTTTGAGAAGCAAGCTAATAATGCATTTTTTTTATCTGCAATTAGTCCTGATAGTGATAGGTGTAGCCCACTGCCCCTTGATCAGAAACGTAGATGGTGACCATTTAAGAAAGTTAGAGAGCCCAGACAGATGCACACCGTATTTTGCAAGGGTGGGACACCAAACATCCCTATTCTGAAATGAACCATAAGGTGGCACTGCTTTAAAACATTACCTGAGAAGATTTTCCCTGACATTTTCTACAAAAACCCATAGAGTTCCCACTGAATTTAAGTGAATTGAGTCATCCTACAGGAACCTCAGTGACACAGTGAGAGTGCACATGATTGGCATATGTACTTTCACATACATTATTTTCTCAGAAATTGTTAAGTTTTGTTCTGAAAGCCAAAATGCCTCAGATACTTTTGTTCAAGCACTGCAACACCCATTTCAAAATTTATGTTTGCGTGTGTAGCAGCCAGACCTGTCCTCTCTTTATACAGCCTCTGGCATGTAGGACCATAAAGATTCTACTCTTTTTCTGTGCATGGCAACAGCCAACAAAGACACTTCTAACAAGTAATTTTCTGGTTCACACCTAATATGCAGGACAAGCTGTCAGGTAAAACAGTCTTCGCAAGTGGAGTCACAGGAAGTTCATAGTGGTTATGGTAAAATGAGCTACAGAGATAGCCTGTCTCTATTGATTTGCTGTTATGTTAGACCTGGCCACCGTTTTACATGAATGGTGAAAGGGACATAAAGCCACCTATACAAAGGAGATTATGTCAGTCTGAAAGAGAATAGTAGAAGAGTGTGATTCTTAACAAACTTCCTGAATGCAAAGATAAGGACCCTACTGAATCTCCAAATCCCGTGGGCACGGAGAACCAGCTGCTGGCTGTGTGTCAGGGTACAGTGCCAGTTTCACATAGCACAAGAAAAAGAAATGGGTTGGAAAATAAATGCTCACCGACTGCAGAACCTTCTGTTGGGTTGTCATGCAGGAGCCTAACTGATCTGAAAATAGCAAGGCCATGGGTTCAGGTCCCCCTTGATCTTCTGTATCCAGCCAGTCTCCCGCCCTGCAAAGAACTCCTCAGTTTTCAGGCAGGCCTTTGCTATGAACAATGCAAGGTCTTTAAACCACTGTTATTTCCGCAGGTTCCACCACAAAGCATGGCTCACCCACCTCCAGCTACCACATGCTATGCAGAAGAACATATTAGGGACAGACACCAGAACTACCTGAGCTTAGCTTTAGATAATTTCTTTCTTACAAGTTATTTTGATCTAGCTTTACATCCCAGTAGTGACCTTGCACTGGCACCCTTTCAACCAATGGACTAAAGTGTTCAAAAAGCCAGTGAGATGATGGATAGGCCACAGACCCCTTTCCTAGTGCACTCCGTGGCAGAATGATGAACCAGCGTCAGACTACAGACTGACTTCAGGACGTGCAATCCCCAGTGAATTGACCCAGGCTGCATGCTGACGGACAAACAACATCCATTCTTTGATGCATCTCTTTGGATTCCTCTATTCACTCTGCCCATGGAGCAGAAGACACACTCAATACACGGTCTGGCAGAATGCAGTTCAATGAAACAGCTGGAGGGACACCAGAGCTGTCCATGCATATCAACAGGAGGATGTTCTCACTTACTATTACCTTACACACATTTCAAACAGGGGAATATGCTACTTCGTACCAAGAATGTAAACACAGATGTCATCAGAGGGACTCAGATGATTTTGAGTTGATCCCTACCATTCTGGCCAGGTAATGGGAAGCTTATTTCAACTGCAGTGGACTGAAAAACCTTCCATGCGTTTAAAAACCAAAAGGCAGTAATAGTGGGAGACAGAAGGATGGATGAACTTGTGAATATCAGCATTCATAATAAGATTCTACTAGTAAGGTTCATATGGTGAGTTTTAGTCTTTTTTTTTTTTCTATTTTTACCATCCAAGAGAGTCTTTATTTCAAATATCACCATAGGAGCAGTAATTAATTCAAATGAAGTGAGATTTTCTCTAAATGAGCAAGAAAAATATTCCAAAACATTCCGAGCTTCAAACCTTAACAAAAAAGAGAAGCATTTCTCTTTAAAACTTTAAAATACAACTTTTAGAGAAAACAAGACCTTTTCCTTTTTTTTTTTTCTTTTAAGTCAGCAAGTACACTGTGGAAAGATGGCACATTGGCTCTGTTTAAGAAGTAGGCCATAAAATTCTCCTTTCTGTCAGCAGTCATAGTTAACTGAAGACTACCAGTGGTAGTGAGAAGCTCTTGGACCTACTTGACTTTTATAGATCTTTTTGAGTTGGATACTAACAGCAGTTACCAAACTGGAGCCCAAGCATTAAATACTATTAAATCCTTTGAATTCAATACAGAAGCACTTCAATTATACAAGCTTTCTGTTATCCCAGATGAGGTCATGATTCTTAATGCTTATCGTATTCAATATTCCTGCCATATTCTGAAAACTTGATTATCAAAATTATCCTTTGTCCTTTGTGTTAGATGGACAGTTGAAGGTTCTACATTTAATGCAAAACAGGTTTTGTACCTCATTAAACCGACCTGTCTGTATTTCCACAATTCCTGAATATAATCTGTGCAGTTTACATGCTCATGACTGGATAGCACAATTATGGTAACTATAAGGTAAACCGGGCTTTAAGTCTGAAACTTCTAGAAACCCACAAAACCAGTGGTAGGGCTCCAGCTTTGGAAGCAGACTGATTTTCTGTTCTCTGAATAGGCATGCAAAATAGCACCATCTTGTTACATTATTCATGCTGTTTAGCTGAACAATTTTTTACTCATGTCTAACTTACACTGGCACTAATCATCACTTGTTTTTAGCAAGAGGGAAGGTCCAGAAGGCAAATCATACACAGCTCAATTAGTTTAAGCTAGTACTAAATGTGACACAGAGATGCTAATTCTTAGTCTGTTGTAGCAATGCAGGATGCTTAAACAGAGTAAGTTCAGCATGCGAGTTCACATACCCCCTTTTTTAGATACTGGTGAGGACTACACAGAAGTTCTCAATATGAATTCAACCCCAGGTGTTTACCCCAAACACAGAAGTACACAACAGTATGGAGGCAACAGACTCACTGTAAGACACACAACCAAATTCTGAGGGAAAACCAAACATTTCATTCATTGACCAGCCCATCTTCCTGGGAAGAGCCCAGAGAGAGCACAGGAAGGTTCACAACTGCCAAAGCATCACAGGAGTCTCGTTCCCAGGTAGCAGCATGTCCCCCTGGCTAACAGAAAAGTCTCAAATATAGCATTTTTTTTTCCTGGGACATCACCTGCCCCTTTGTTTTCCGGAAGACAGGTGATCCATTCATCTAATCCAGCACTTTGAGTAATTTTTGTCCCTCTTTCACACCTCATTATCTGAAAAGCAACCTAGGGATATAAGCTGAGAGGGACCTGTACCCAAAGTCCTATTCACAAGGCAATGCCATGCGAAGGTGATGGCTCTGAGGGGCCTTTCAGGAAAGAAGTGGGAAAGTGGCGTGCAGTGAAAGGAGAGGGGGAAGAAAATATCTGATACCTGCCTCAGCCCACTGACTGCAGAGAACATGGAGCAGCAGTGACAGCCCGAGAAGGCGACAAGAGAGTAGCCACGAGGGAATCGGGAAGAGCTACACAAACATCACATAGCAGGAGACAGGGACCAGAGCTAAAGAAGCCAGTGATAGAGCCTGAGAGGATGCAGCACTGGTGGATGCACCCCTAGAGGACAGCAGTATGACTGAAGGTGGGAGGCAGCGTTTGTGGGAGCACCTCCTTTGGAAGGAGAGCAGAAAGGGAAGTGCCCATGGAAACAGTTATTGTGGAGCTACCTACGGTACAGAAAAAATGGCCTTTACAGCTTCTGAAACAATTTTACTGGGAGCAAATAAACCTGATCAGCCTTTCCTTGAACAAGTTGAGGTGTCAGGCTGTAGAGCTCAGAGAAGGTGACTAGCAATGTGCATCAGAACCAGCCAGGATACAGCTAGTGAGTTTTATGCCATTTAAAATGCCTCAGAAGGGTTGTTTCATGGATATTTCAATATGCAGATACTTAATTTGATAGAAACTTAATTATCTGTGTCCTAGTTCTTCCACATACCTAAGTATTTGTCTTACAAGATACTACTCCCAATGAATCTCTAGATTTATGCTATATAAATACATATCTAAAAGTCTTGAATTATGTTCACTGATAGCTGATCAAAATACATTAGTGCTACCAGTAAAAGAAATACCTTACAGTGTTTGCATCAGTAATCCTGACTAGGTTTTCATTTTTACCTTAGCTTTTTATTCATTAAAGAAGATCCTGCCCTCCAAAAAAAAGTTATTTTATACAGCTAGAATTAGTTTACAGACTTCACTTGAAAAACTTAATTCATCATCCTGATTTCTACCCTTTAGAGGTCAGTGTATTTCCACACATGAGCTGCTCTGTGCAACACTGCTCTTAAACCATAAATCCACCTGTGGGAAGGCAGTTTCCATAGGGGTGCCTAGCTGAAGTTGAGTTTAGCTCTTTGCAGGATTAAGCCCTATGAAGCAGAAGTAGTTTGCAATACAGAGGAGGTCAGACTACAGTAATTCTCTACGTGAGGCTGCAGATTATATCTCATGTGGCAGGTTGCCAAGGAGCTGCTAGGAGCAGAGAACAAATACAGATGGGAGGAGGTGGATGCAACAAGGGTAGAATTACACTGAGAAGGCATTGGCTGCAAAGTGTGACAATAACAAGCAGTAGGACAGGCCAAAGACCAGGACCTACAGTGACCAGGAAAGGAAGCTCCAGCAGAAGTAGCAGAAGAGTCCCTGAAGGTCCCAGCAATACTTCCAATGGCTGAATTTTCACACCACAGCTCTGTCAGGCACCATCAGCCCCAAACCACCCACTTCAGCTGCTCTCCTCCCAACTATTGCCCAGGGACCCAAGGCCCACCCCTCACATGTTCTGCAGGTGCTGTCCCTTTCCCTCTCCATCCTCCTTTTCAAACTGAGTTATGGGGAAGGACAAATCACATGAGAAAATCCTGAAATTGCTAAACAAGCTATAAAAAAACCCCTTAGTAAGCTCAGTGATAGATAGAAAAATTTCACAGCTTTTCCCTGCAGAATCATTCCGCTATTTCAAAGCTGCACTGGTTTCCCAAGCACTAGTTAAGGAACATTTCTTTGTTCAGAAGAGCACTGATGCATGTGCCTACACAAGTGTATGCTTTTACAACACAGCAACTTAGAAAGGCAATTTCCAGTTGTCTTGGATAAGACAGTCATTTAAAACTATTGTTTTTCCCCTTGGCTTCTCTGGCAATCTTTGCACAAGATAATTTTCTCCCTTGCCCTCCCATGTACTGTCATAATAATACATATTTACATCACTTCTTGGTGGTGTCATGAGGATTCATTAATGCTTATAAGCACTGTGAAGATGAGAAGTCCTACAAGAAATAAGTTATATCAAGACAAGGGGTTTTTAATGCACACTCAGCTGTGCGTGCGGTGAGTATCTCTCCTTTTCCACCACCCTCGTTAGCATCTCTAAAGCTGTTTGCCAGAATCTGTCCTGTGGAGCAGCCAAAGCTGATCACTGTATAGGCCCAGGGGATACTGAACCATTCAGATGAGTAAGGTTAACAGTGCTGATCTCAAGCACAGCAAAAATACTAAAAACACACATACTTTTAAAATTCCTACAGAAACAGTGCCAAGGAAGAAAATGTGCTTATGAAATCAAAATGGGCCCCAGAAGCAAGAAACAAGTGAACTGATTGGGGAAAGTATTACTTTTTCTTCATTTGATTCAATGCCACGATTGCCTCTGATTTAGTGATTTGTGTCCTCCACTTCTAAATTGTATTCTGTCTAAATATAGTTATCACAGAGAACAGAAAACCCAGCCTGAACACCTGGGCACTTGTTACAGGCAGGCTATTCTGGAGGTGGTGGAGCACACCAGAGCCAGCATTCAAAAACCACCTCCAGTGTGCTCAGCATTGCTGAGAATAATGACACCAGCACTTGGTTCATCAGGCAGCTCCTCTTCCTCTCCCCTGTCCCACTTCACACACAGCAGCCTGGTCCACATATAGTCCCTGGACCTAGAGCTGGAAACGGGAGCTCTCTGGTTGACTTTCAGGTACAGATAGTAATTTTTCCTCTGTCCCCACAGTGCTACAGTCTGACAGTGATCCCACATTCTCATCCAATTTCACTGAGGAACCACAGTGGGAAACCAGAGCAGGCAGGGCAGGTTCCAGCAAACTCGAGCCACCAGCTCTCGAGGACATATGAAGGGAGGCACAGCTACCCCGCCCAAACATTCATGTGTTTATTCCCTGAGCATTGGGATCTATCCTAGCTCCACCAGCTGAGCACAAAGGAGGCACAAGCACCCTCTGCAAGTGCTAATAACCTGTGTTATTCTTACAGCAGTGTTCTAAGAGCACTATTTCCTATGCCCAGCTTGTCAAAGCACCAGCTTGCTCTCTCGTGACAGCAGCTCTAAAACTGTATACCTGTACCTGAGAGGCTCTAGCGAAAGGATGTCAGAGGGGATCCGTAATTCAACATCAAGCAGTGCAGAAGTAGGTCAGGACGCATGCTGGCACTGCCCCGAGCCCACCTGGAGTCAGGGCGACCACGGTGTCAGGGACAAGGCTCAACCCGACTGCAGCTGCCCAGGACTCCTGCAGGCAGCTGCTCTCCCTCCATGCATGGGCCAGCAGCAAGACTCACAGCTTCTGTGCTCTCTGCCTTGCACTGCTGGATAATGGGGCCCCGGGGAAAAAAGGATTTTCGGCAGCATTGAGGAATTCCAAAGCTTTGAAGAGCTAGCAAAGAAAATATGGCCACTTTGTAAGTCTGAACGCGTTTGCCACAGGAGACTTTATATGATTTTTGCAATTCTAGGAAACCTTTCTTTAATGAAAAAATTCTGTCACCACCTGTCAGGAATAAATATAGGCAAAGAAAACAAGACAATATTGAACTAGAAGGAAGGATCTTGCAAAACATCGGAGCTGATTCATCCCTTCCCATTCCTCCCCCCCATCTACTCCAGGCACCGTGCCAAGAATACATTAACTTAACTTGCCTGGGGATTTACATTAGGTTACTATCCACTACCAGGGACTTCAGATTCCTTTATTCTCCACCATTGCCATGTTTCTGTAAGAAAGTACTGAATTAAAGTAACTTCACCTTTTTCTTCAGTTATTCGATTTCTGTAGAGTCTGGCAGCAGAGGTGCCAAGTACAGAAGTTTTGACTACTCAGTCCCACCCCTAGAACTGGTATGCCAGTGTATTAGGATATAAATCTGTTATTTTTGTCTCAACATGCATGAATTACCCGAGTATTATATATGTAGATACATATTCTTGCTTGCTAAATCTGCACTCCTACTTTTTAGGATCTGAAAACAGTACTTGAAACAAGTCACCTGTTGTAGGACTAAGTTAAAAACTACTCTTTGATAAAAACCCCTCTTGAATCACTCATTAAAAGAATGAATGATAAATAACTATCAGAAAACTGAGGCTTCTATTATCACCCAGGGCTGGAGACATTTTATTCTTCACACCCTCAACTCATTCCACACAGTTTCTGCAATGACAGCACTCAGGATTGCAGCCTAGAAAGCTCTCTGGCTACACTGTTCCCCAGTAATTTAAAAATGCTTAAATTTATTCATATAATAGAACACTTATCGCCCTTCAGAAGGATCTTTTCCCTGCTCTTTTCTCTCATTCAGTTAGTCTCATGCTCAGCTGCCCTCCTGTACAGATGTTCTGCAAGCCACAAAAGCCCAGTTTGCCCAGACAAGTAGCTGGCCTGGCAGCAGCGAGTGGTACTGAAAGCCTCAACAACCAGCCCTGCTTTCAACATCAGAGAAGGGAAGAGAAAAAAGAAAAGATCATTGAGTCCAACCTTTGACTGAACATCACCATGCCAACTTAAGTATATCACTAGCGCCATGTCCAGTTGTTAGTTGAACACCTCAGGGATGGTGACTCCACCACTTCCCCGGGCAGTCCATTCCAATTTTTGACAACATTTTCAGTGAAGAAATTCTTCGTGATACCCAGCCTGAACCTCCTCTGGTGCAGCTTGAGGCTCTGTCTTCTTGTCCTGCCACTGGTTGCCTGGGAGAAGAGGCTGACCCCCACCTGGCGACAGCCTCTTTCCGATGGTTGTAAAGACTAATAAGGTTCCCTCTTGAGCCTCCATTTCTCCAGGCTAAACACCCTCAGCATCCCCAGCCACACCTCATACGACTCACTCTCCTGACCCTTCCCCAGCTCTGCTGCCCTTCTCTGGGCACTCCAGCACCTCAGTGTCTTCCTTGCAGTGAGGGGTCCAGAACGGGACAGAGGATTTGAGGTGTTCCCTCATTAGTACTCAGTACAGGGGGACAATCACTGCCCTGGTCCTGCTGGCCACACTATTTGTGAAACAGGCTCCAGCTCTCAGGAAGATCCAAATAGATTGAATCTAAATGGTAAAAAAGCAAGGGAAAGTATCTCTCTTCAGGCTTAAACATAAAAAGCAAGAAAAAGGATAAAAAATCCCCTTTATTTTTGAGCAAGTCAGTATTTATCATACATCCATTCACACTCATTAACTCAAGTAGGCCAGTACCAAAGGTTTGCCACCAGGGGATATGTCCTTTTTAAACAGTTAATGGAGTTTTAATTAATTGCGTTACCTGAAAGTGTATCTTGACAAAAAGTAAGATAATTGAAATGTATTAAAAATGTGTTTATCCATCTGTCCAGAAATAAGCTGGAAAAGACAAAGAGAACATGTAACAGAACAGTTTTTAGAATACCTGAAAAGAATGGAGAACTACTAGAAGACTTGCAAACTCAACTACTGGTATGAATAACTGTATGCTAGCAAATGCCCAAGATGAACAATAATAATTTAAAAACAACAACAACAACCAAACCAAACCAAACCAAACCAAACCAAACCAAACCAAACCAAACAAAACAAACAAACAAAAAACCCCACAGAAAAACCCAAAAAACAAGTAACAACAACAAAAAACCCCTAACAAACCAAAACCTCCCACTATATATATGTATATACAAACTAATTTACAGA
>VYXC01009569.1:1727192-1763960 GCA_013397175.1 Platysteira castanea | reverse complement strand
GAGCCCCCGGCCCGGGCCTGGGGCAGCCGTGGCCGGAGGGAGCGGCGGAGCGGGCACCTGGCTCCGGGCGGCTCCTTGCCACGCCGCGGGGGCGCCCGGAGCACGGTGCAGAGCCCGCCGCGGAAAGCAGCGCGCTCGCCCCTCAGCCCTGCCGCGCTGGCCGGTCCGGGTCAGAGCAGGGCAGGGCTGGGGCTGCTCCGTGTGGGGAGCGAGGAGACGCCGGGATGGGTGGCTGGATGGTCCGAGGTGCTGGGTAGCTGCATCGCCCCAGCCAGGTTCGCCCGTGGGAAGCTACTTGGACCACGCTGCTTTTGATGCTCAAAACCCACGGTGCTCCTGCTTCTCGTAACGAAGCAAGTCACACCCGAAGCAAATTACACCCATTCCAGCAGCAATTTACTTTTCATGAAAGCTGTAGTACACCATCAGAGTGACAAGCTGTTCTCAAGTTAAAATAGAATCCGATCTCGAGAGGTATTTACTGTTAATTATAACACATTTTCTGTACTAATGTTAAATGCAAGAATCCAGGGCTCCCGCTGTCGGGTGTGTGGAGGTGAATCGTGGCATGTTACATCTGCACACACAGCCCCAGGGTGTGCCTGCGTGCCGAGCAGCCAAACCCGGAGCACTAGGTTGTGCTGTGTCTGAGGAGGATAGGACCACGTATTTCAGATTCTGAAAGATGTGGCTTATCTTAGGGCAACCCATTATTTCAAGCGTTCTCTGTGTCCTGGTACACTCTTCAAGTAACTTTTCATGAAACTTCACTCCTGTGAGCTGAGCATATAGGGACCCATAGAAATTAATTTCTAGCAAGATAGTTAACAAATAAAAAGCAGACAAATTAGAGCAAACTGTCATCACATTTACAGTTGAACTTAGTTTGACAGGATCAGTTTAGCTGAAGCAACAGAATATTGACTGGCAGGTTAATCTTAAATTTGTGACCTTGTGTCATTGAAAGCAGGAAGCCACATTACAGTACTTCGCCATCAAATTTCGGCCATCAAGTTTGTGATGCTGAGTCAAACACTGCTGCATTTGATCTTGTGGTATATGGTGTCACTCAGCACAATGTTGCATTTAGGTGCTAAAATGGTGGGGTTGTCACTTGAGTGGAATGTGCATGACTAGCAGTTTGTTGTATTGGTTATGGTCGGTGACAGCCATTGGGCTCAGATTTGCTGTACTCCTTTTAGCATGTTAATTTGTGTCTCCTGATGCTGGTTGTTAGATATTTCTGCTCTCTCGAGTTTGTACAGACTTCACTGGTGCTCCTATTCACTTGCTCAGGTTGCCTCTTCCCTTTCTTTTGTCTCTTTTGTCTGTTTCTTCCCTCTCTTTTGTCATTTTCTTCTTCAAAATGAAGAAGCCTGCATGTTGTCAAAATGTCCGTATTACAGGTACGATAGGGTGTTTTCAGAGTCACTGTAGATGACTATGCACAGGAACCAGTGGTGCTTCTAATACAGCCTGCTACAGTCATTAACTCTTCTTGGCCACTACCCAGTGTAAAATGGTATGAGACACATCCCTCTTCATGTACCTGCTGTCACCCTGGTTGTGACAGACTCTCAAACAGCTTTCCTTTCCCCCAGTCATTTCTCACTGAAGTGCACGTCCTGCTTGCATGAGCTTTGATTGTGTAAGCTTGATACAACTACTAGTTTACCAATAAGTGAAATGGGATAATAACAAAGAATAAGAACATCAGGAATAATCCTAGACCATAGACATAGAGGAGTCTGCTCTGGATATTTAGCTTGTTTTCTCTGTAGTTATAGTCATGAAAATATATGTTCTCTGGAATAATTTTTTTTCTGAAGAAAATCTCAGAGTATGATTAAAAAAGAGCTGGAATCTTGAGATTCAGGTGTTGCAATGCTAAAATTACAGGTATGGGGTTCTTAGAGTACTCCAAACTTCAGTGTTTGATACCTTGGCTTTTTATCCATTAGTAGGGTTCAATACTTTGGAACAGGTGTCATCTCCTGATGAGCCAGAAACTATCCAAGGTCAGCAACCGAAAGAGATTTCTCAGAGACCAACCTCCTTGGGATATCTATCAACAGGTGCTGGAAGTCTGGTTCCCATCTCAAGGACAGAGTTTTTGTCTTCTCAATTCAGGGCTGAGCCATGTGCCCTGGAGATGGATCCTGTTGTCCAAAGCTGTATTAGATAACTCACCTTATTGCATGTTTTTAAATGACATTCTGGTAACAGCTCTGCCTCCTTCTTGCACTGTTGACTTCTGCACTTTTTTTCTGGAGCTGCGAAAGTTTAAGTACATCACTTTATTTTGAAAACATAAGCATTTTGAGGTAGATGAAAGGTTTGGAATCCAGACCTATTGAGAAATGTGCTGGGTAGGGATTTTTGATACAACTCCAGGCCATCTGGCCAAACAGCAGCAAATAATTAAATTTGCTGACTTGTCTTATCTGAGATAACATCATTTCAGGGCCTCAGGACTGCTTGTGTTTCCACTCTTTCATCCCATCACTGTGTTTTTGTTTCTTGTGGTGTTTTTTGATGATTTTTATCAGTTGTTATGACTTTACATAGCCCTTGGCACCCAAATTCTCCTGCCTCTCTGCTGCTGTAACTTCCTCTATGTTCCTCATCAGTACACTCATTCTTAGATCACTCCGTGTGCCCCTTTTCCCCTACAGTTTTAGCCCACTTATCATGCTTGTTCAATACCAGACATCAGAAGAAGTCTGACACAAAGCAATGCATGATTTGGTGGAATTGATCCACTATCTCCAGAAACAGACCCCGTACAAAAACACACTTCCTCCTCCAAAAACCTTCTAATAAAAATTAGGACTGACAAGAATTGTAGAATTATTTTCAAGCTTGTTTTGACAAAGCCATGTTAGTTTAATCATCTTCAAAAAGCTTTAGCCACCTGCAATAATGCCACTTAATCACAATATGATAGGTGGGAATTCCACCCCATGCTAGACAGCTCAGATGAAGTCTGGATAACTGGAGAGCAACTGGCATTCAGCATGACCACACCTACTTCTTATTTCCTCTGACTTTCATTCATATTTTTTGGTGTCTTCCTTCTACAAAACTTCTCTAATCAATCTGTCTGTATTTCCTTCCCTCCAAAAAGCTTTAGGTAACCATTTGCTGCCTTCTCATATTTGGGTAATTTTACAGTTTGACGTTACCAGCTGAATGGTGCTATGCTACATTGCTTTCAACTTGTTCCCACTAAGGAATTCGCCAGTAACACCAACTTTTTGTTATTCTTAATGTCATTACTTTGCTAATCAGTGGCCAAAGGCAAACACAAAGGAAAGGTGATGCAATTTCCCGTTAAAGTATCACTGTATACTAATATATCATTCTTAAAATACTCTAACAATGCCTCTATGTGTGCATTTTGTCCTCCTGGAGGAATTAATCATTTTTTCCTGGACCAAACCACTGTGCTTCTGACATGCACTGTCGCACTGAGCTGTGTATCTGCCAAAGTGAAATCCTGGATAAATAAATGGAATCTTCCAGTTCTGCCTGAACAAGACTTGTGCTGATTGGGAGGGTCTGTCTGGAAAAACACAGCTGGATAGCAGCCAAAGAGGTAGGGCCAGTTTGTATCATCTTTCCTAAAGGCTACTACAAATTTCTTCTGCACTGTCCTTATTTTCTTGTTTTTCACAAGTGAACCAAAAGTCCTGAAGCAAAATACATTCCCTGTCTTGTCCCTTTGTCATTGAAGTCCAATTCCCACAAAAATTACCCCTGCTGCTGTATGATCAGCTTTTACAGGGTGAAAAAACCAGAACATAAATTGCTTTTATCCTCCAATCTTTGTCCAGTGGTGTCTTCCTTCAGCAGCTCCTTGTATTGGGAAAGACTTTTTTTCCTTCATCCTATCTGTCACTTCTGCAAGAATCCAACAGCCCACCCCCTAGTGCTGCCCCAGCTCTGTGAGGTGTAACCTCCTGCGTGGGTTTTACTCTTCCTCAGCCTGCTCGCCAGTTCCCTCCACACATCATGCTCAGTGGTGTTGACTCCACTGAAAGTAAAAGAACTCTTACAAAAGTGACATCTGAGCTTTGGGCTGACTGTTTTTTACTTGAAGTTCTGGTGTCCAGAGAATTGATAGTACAGAGCATTCTACGAGAGCAGTTCAAGGGGTGCTCTGGAGCACACCTAATATCATCAGGCACCAGTTTCACAAATGTGGATGCAAAGATTTTTTTTTTTTTTTTTTTTTTTTTTTTTTTTTTCCCCCTCTGGTGTTTATTGAATAATTCTGTCAGATGCAAAAATGAAAACACATTGTAGAGTACAACCTGCTCTTTAAAAGCAGCATGTTTGAAATGCCTGTAGCCAGCCTCATTTCTGCAGGTTTGGATGCAAAATGTTACTATGGGAACAAAACCTTCTCTCCACCCAATCAGCTGAAGCAAGGGGTGGGGTTTTTTTTAAATGACGAGATTGTCTTTATCTGCCCTTCACCTAATCAGTCAACACAAGAATGAGAACAACGATTTTCACAGCCAAACCACAGAAAATGTGACTCACTGCCAAAAAAACCCTATGAGCTTCTTAGGTCTGGGTGATTGACATCTTATTGTAGAACATGAACAGACAGTAAGACAAGCTGACAAATCAATTCCATTTGACAGTGCAATCAAGGCAAGAAATGGGTGTGAAACTGTTCAAATCTAACTAAACCGTGCTTTGGGAGGGAAAGCTTGAGGTGATCTTCCAAGGAATTGAAAGAGGAATAGTTCTAACAGAGGAAAAGACTTTACATGATTGTGTGATTGCCTCCTTCACCCTGCATGCATGTTGAGGCTGGGTTTGTGTGGTGATTTTCTTTTCCATGAGCTGGTCCTGCCCACCCCACCACAGGAGTGTCCAGGCTGCTCTCACACAAGCTACAGCCTGGCAGCCTGCAAAAGCCACAGTCAACACTGACTTCCCTCAGTGACCAAGGGGACAAGGCTTGAGTCTGCTCTGTCAAGTCCTTCACAGTGGACTCTATCATTAATCTCTGTCATTAATGTTTTAATTCAGTCAAGGTGAGCCAGAGACCTCCATCCACGGCAAATTAAAAGTAACATAACCTAGTTTGATCTTCTCTTGTCTGGAATGGTGTATTAGTCCTGTGGCTCTGCTGAGGTTTAGCAACATGTTTAACTACAGTGAGCATTTATTTAAGTCCTGCCTCTTCTCAGTCTGTAAACAGAAAAGATATTAAAAAAAAAACAACAAAACAAACAAACAAAAAAAACCCAACAACCAACAACTGAAACAGATCAGTAATTTTGGGGCAGTTTTCAGACTAATTCAAATTCTGTTTGTTGACAGCAATTTTTCTACACTTTCATATGAGGGGAAAGTACTAAATCAAACAATAATAATAATAATAATAATAATAATAATAATGGTTTTAAAATGTTTTAAAATCTGACTATCTGTTTCATGAATGGGAATAAAGTCAGTCTTTATTAATGAGTGAACTGTCAATCTTCACTCCTTCTAAGTTATTAGAATGAATAAAAGCATAGCCTTATCAATCTTGGATTCTGTAC
Source organism: Platysteira castanea (assembly GCA_013397175.1). NCBI lineage: Eukaryota > Metazoa > Chordata > Aves > Passeriformes > Platysteira > Platysteira castanea. The sequence goes on along the minus strand of VYXC01009569.1, from coordinate 1,758,396 downwards.
ACGTGTCACATGCTGTCTCTCTCCTCCAGGAGCTGTCAATTTAAGGCTATGAGACAGCTCACAGAAGAAAGGAAGTAGCTGTCTGCTCACAAGGCCCATAATAGAAGTAAAGTAACACTATATGCACAAATACAAAATAAAATGTGAGCATCAACCCAGTTACTTTATTCGTACTAAATGTAGGAAAATGATCTGTGATTTGTGGTTCTTACAGGTATATAGAAAATTATAGTGACATAAACTACTGAATTTCAGATCAGCTTACATTCAGGTCTAGTATAAGCATTATTTAACTAAACTTTTTGAAGATCAGCTGAATGTGTTTCCATAGCAAGACTTAAAGCAATACAATTACGATGGTCTGCACCTCAGTGTTTCTCTTGTGAGTCAGGATGTTGGTAGATGTGGTGCTAAATCTGAATGAGAGGGCAGGTTCTAGGCTCAGTCCATTCTGCAGACGTATTAAGATCTTCTGTCACTGTGCAAATCCTAGGATGGGCAACAGAGGAGAGGCACGGCTTTCTTCATGCATTCAGTGTAAACAGCCAGAGAAGTTTCGGAGTTGAGTTTTGGAAACAACGTTTGAGTGAAAGGATATTAAGAAATGTGCCTTGAGGAGGGCCTTAAACACTGGAGTGTGCAGTGAACCTAGGAGGGCTATGCTTGTATTTCCTTTGATCTGAGGAGATGCCCAGGACTGCAGCATGAGAATCACAGCACCTTAGAAAGGAGAAGGGAGATGTTTCAACATAAGTATGGAAAAAGGTCTCTAAGCATGGAAGGAGGCCTTTTCTACCCATCACAGTTTCATTAGCTCAGTTAGCTTACTCCAATTCAGAGTATGAGAACTTGCTATTGCAGCTATTAAAAAAATGTTTAGCCATAAAAAAATTATCAAAAAATAAAGGTACAATAAGGAAGCTATTTAGTATAAGACAATTATTCTGGGCTAGTGAATACTGGTTTCAAGGACAACTATTTCTGATATAAGTACTTCCATTATCAGTATAACAACACATTTTTACCATTTTGCCTATCCTTGGAGTGTTTTGTCAGTTCAGCTGTTATGCTGAATTTGTAATACCTGCAGCGTAAGTGAAGGAAAAAACATGGCTGTTTGGAAGGAAGTGGGAACACATGTTTAAAGCAGTTTTTCTGCTGAGATGCTCATGTGGTAGACATGGAGCCTCAGTTCCTGCTGGTGCATACTGGGTTGTCCGAACAGACCTGCAAAAGTGCCTTGATGACAATGGCAAGTCGTGCACCAGCAATCTGAATTTATCAAGGGGGTTTGTTCTATAATTTGCAATCTCACATCTTAGTGTAACATTTTCAGTTCTCTTGCTATTGCACTTTTCACCTGCATGGAGCAACCTGAATAAATCCTCTGTCCAGAACTGTCCTTGTCACTACTTCCTGGAAGCTGTCATGCAGAAAAAAAGAGGTACAGAATACATACTTATTTAGTATCCTTTGTGATTAAAAATCTGGGAGGTACATGCAATTGTTCCTGCCTTTATGAACCCTTCCACCTGTATTTACCCAAGGAATTTGATTGTAACTGTAAAAATTTGGTGTTATTCATTGTTCACAAAGCAAAAGAATTGGCTCATCCTTGCTTAACAGTGTGCTACCACAATTGTGGTGTGACTGTTAGCTTGGTGTGATTTTAGTTGTTGTGCTCAGGATCATTGAAAAGCATTTCATGTTTTCGCTTTTTAGACAGCTACTCCGTTGCTTTTGCTGCTACTACTGATTCACCTAATAATTTTACATACACAAAGCCAAGTCTTGCTGTTATTTAGTAAGACTTGTATTCCTATTGAAGGCAATCCAGATTCATAATACCAAGACATTATGCTGATAGCGTTGGCTGAGGCAAATACAAAGCTTCTCGTGTTGGGAGTGAATTCAGGATCTTGTTAGATCCCAGAGTATCTCAAGTCAAAATAAAATTGCCATCTTTAAAACAGAAACTTGATAGATTGTTGCCCTGGTTTTTGCTAAACCTTCTGTTTTTAACCTTGGAGTCAGATTCTTTCACATAGTTTCATGTAAATAATAGCCAATGTTTACTTAACGGTATTTTCTGTTTTTCATTCCTTTTGTGATAAGAGAACTTTGATGAGCATCTTTCTTCTCCAGTGGGATTGTGAAGGAAGTGACATGCTCTCCAATCGCTTGTGGAGTTGGGACGTGTATAAGAATGTGAGATATGTCAATAATAAAGATTATTCCCTCCTTTCTGCTGAACCTGGCAGGTGTGAGAGCGTCTTTATTGTGTCTTCCCAGACACAATAGATTGTGTGTTTGCTGTGCCTACAGAAGAGAGAAATACTACAATATATCCTTTCCAGCCTCTATATTGAAGAACATGGCGAATTCTAAAAGCTCCATAAGAGATGCCTCACGCATTCCTCAGTCATTTCTGCTGGTTTTGGCTGGCATAGAGTTAATTTGTTTGGGGGGTTTTTTATAGCGTTGGGAACAGTGTTGGTAACACAGGGATGTTTTAGCTATTGTTGATCAATGATCACACAGCATCAAGGCCTTTTCTGCTTCTCACCCCACCCCACCAGAGAGAGGGCTGGGTGCGCACAAGGAGTTGGGAGGGAACACAGCTGGGGCAGCTGACCCCAGCTGAACACAGGAATTTTCCGTACCATATGGCATCATGCTCAGTATATCAGTCTGGGGGAAGAAGGAGGAAGCAGGGGACATTGAGTGATGGCGTTCATCTTCCAAGTCACTGTTACATGTGATGGAGCCCTGCTCTCCTGTAAGCCTGAACACCTGCCAGCCCATGGGAAGCAGTGAATTAATTCCTTTTTTGCTTTGCTCGCGTGCAGGGTTTTTGGTTTTCCTATTAAACTCTCTTTATGTCAACTCATGAGATTTTCAAGCTGTTACCTTCTGATTCTCTCCCTGAACTCACTGGGGGTGAGTGACTGAGCGAGTGGCTGAGCAGGGCTCGGTTGCTGGCTGGGTTTAAACCACAACATCATCATTAAACAAATCATACATCCGAAAACATATGTTTGTGTTCACTCACCTATGAACCAGAGCAAACGGCCAGCAGCAGCAGGGAAAGCAGAGAAGTTCCAGGAGCGCCAGCCGGACTGACTTAGCTAATGAACTGTGCATGAACAGCAAACATCCATCATCATAAATTATCCTCAAAGTCCCCTTTCCCATCCAGCCATCTCCTCGCGTCTAATGCTTCTTAGACAACCTGTGACATCCGTGGCCTGAATCCTGCAAATGACTAGACTGAGTAGGAAATGTGCTCTGTAAACATGCTGTTCATTATAGCTATTTTACCTACTGCCAGATGGATTGATTTGAAATGGTTTATTGCTTACTCACCCTTTTGCGTATTTGAATTAGAAGAGTTAACAAATTGCCTAGTAGTCAAGAATCAAGTGCTTCAGGCCAGCAAAGATTATGAAACTGCCTTTTCTGCCTCTCTAGGCTGTTGCAGGGGAGCTGAAAATTTTACATGGGGGTATTTTTATCTGAACAGAGTTTGGCTTTGTTAAACAAGCTGCACATCGCAAATAAAACCTGTACTTCCAGACTATTAGTAGGAAAAACAAATATGAAAAGATTGTAGCTTATTAATTGGCTATGGCGTTGTTATTTTGATATATTTTAAACAACCGATAGAGAGAACTAGATAGATAGACCTCAGTAAAAGAACTCAACTGGGACATAAGAAAGTTGATACTAGAAAGATAATTTTTCTCGGAAAAGACAATAGTAGCAAACGTACTCATTCAGTATCACTATTTCAACATCATCCAGTACTCATGAGATCAAACTTATCTCAGTGATGGCATTAGTACCACTATCCAGCACTTACTAGTAAAGCAAATATAGACCAGGAGAAGCAGATAAGCCGGTATTCTGAAGCAAATGAGTAAGCTTAAGGAGCAAAAACCTATTGAAGGAATAAAATATCCCAGTCAGGCAGAGCAGAGTTAATGGAAATACATTATCCTGTGGCTAAAGAAACAAGCTCAGCCAGACCTTATGCTCCCCTCCAACGTTTTCATGGAATAATAGCAGGTAGCTGCCCTGCTACTTACAAGAAGATTAGCTGTATGTAACTTCACTGAACTCAGCACACTGAGCTGCACTTGTAACAATTTCACTAACTGCCATTCTGGTTGACGTCTGTAGATTCTCTAAAAGATACAAAAATATGTTTGCATTTGAGTTTACCTGCTCCATAGATATAGTTATTCTCCCCCAGCCGCTAAAAAAATAAGCCCAGTCTTTCCCAGAGTTGGCTAACTCAGATACAGAGCTGGTGCAACGAGGAAATATTTTCCATTTCTTAACTTCAGTGACATTTGAGAATGCCTGCCCTCTGGAAGGCTGCCTGGGCTGTAGATCTTTTATCAAACTGGGGTTTGCCTTCACTTTGGTATTCTGGCTGAGCTTACAGAATTTTTCATTTTATTTAAATGACCAGATATTAGTTCTGACTCAGGAAAGCATTAAATAACATCCTTAATCACTTTCTTAAAGTGCTTAAAATTTACTGTGTGTTGAAATGTTTTCTTGCTAGACTAGGGCTAGACTGTTCTGAAATGACTTTCTGTCTTAGCATTGCTTTCCACTGCCTCTGTAGAAGAAATGCAATTTAGAAGTGTCATTCAGTGTATTCCTTTCCAATCCACTAGCAGTATCTTTGGCACATGAAGGGTATTTTGAGGAGGAGATCCTCTCTCGGTACAACTTATCATACAGGGCATAACTCTCAACAACCCCACAGTAAATCCACACCAAACTGTAAATATAACACAGGGCATTGAAAGCTCCACGGTTCACCTCAGAAATCATAATAATGAGCTACTTGTGATAGCAGCAAGGACTTGGGAACATGGCAGTTCAGAACAAATGGAGAAATACTGCTCTGCCTTTCCCAGTTTGTACCTTCTGGTGGGTATTCACACATGAGAAGCTTATTGCCTAGCTCAACTGCTGGAAAGTTGTTTACCTCTACCTTGCCTATAGGCAGGCTCCTTTCATGAGAAATGAAGTAAATTTACTTAAAATGAGTAGAGGAATGTCTCCTCCACTCAATACTCCTCCCCCACCCAATAATTGGAGCTAGTTCCCTTTTAACAGAATAAAGACTATTTTAAACATCAGGAGTAATAAGAGTATAAGGCATAAATTTGGCAAAAAATGTATAACTTCTTCCAGAGCCATTTGGAAAACAAGACAGGCCCTTTAATTACCAAGTAGAAATAAAGCTCTCAGGCATTTACTGACAGTTTTTCAAAATTATCTTTAGCACACAGCATGGAGAAAATGTAACTTCAGCACCCAGTGTCAGATCAAAGTTTGTCTGCCGTTGATTAGAATGAAAGAATATATGAAGTCTGAAGGTGACATCTGGTATTTCAACACAAAAATAGAATGTCTCAGACTTAAAAAGGTCTTTGTCAAGATAATCTCCATTTAAAGCTCAACAACGTAAACTGTGACCAGATCGAAGACTGCAAGCACTAGAACACTCGAAAGTGAGACACTGAAAACATGACTTTTATTTAGCTGACATTTTCCTATCTGTTAACGTGGTATGGAGTGAGCAGTGTATGACCTGTGCAGAGCAAAATGGAACGCCATGGATGGCTGCGTTGAATCACCCCAGTACTGTAATGTTTACGGCTCCATCAAACCCATCATATGGAAATCAATTCCCATCACAGAGGTTGTTGTTACATATTTTGGCTGCTGAATTGTAAATCGAATGGTGGAAGCTTAAGTTCAATATATAATGTGTCTTAATATAGGATTTTTTAATTTTTGTTTTTAGCAGTTACTCTACACAACTATGACTTCTTGTTTTGAACAAATGCAAAATATAAATTGTCTGTGGCAGCATGTATTAAACTGATTCAGCTCTTGTAGTCTGGCAGGAGAAGGGCAGACAAAGGCCATGTGCCTATTGCAGTGGCATTCAGTCAAGCCCTAGAAGGTCATTACTTTCTGTTTAGAAAAAATAGGTGGGATCTTGGGCAGCATGAAGAACTCATAATGATAAGGCAACCTTTTGCCTCATGGTTTGGTTTATTATTTTCAAAAGGTCAGTTGTTAAATGTAGGTAAATACAAAGTGTTGCACAAGAACTGGAACTAGGGAAACCCAAATGGCCATATGCACCCACCAAAATAGCTCCAGCTTTTTCCTCCCATGAACTGATCACATGCCCTGTTTCCTCTGCACACCCTGAATTTCCCCCTGCTTCCAGTGCTCGCTGACTGCTGCCCCATTGGCTCACGCCCCGTGCCAGCTGACAAGCTGGGACACCTAACATGACAGGAAAAGTCATAGAAAGCGGCAATTAATGAGGTAACTTTTTGTTTTATTTTAATTCTGATTTCCCATTTTTCTGTATGACTTTATACTGGTGGTGATCAGTGTGACATACAGCATCACTGATGATCAGGTAATGCAGTCCCAGCATCGCTCTTCAGTCTGTAGAAACAGAGAAAACTGAGAACAGCAAGAGAGTAAGAGCAGAGTAGGAGTTTCCATCTTTCCTTAACAGTCCCCTGACTATGCCTACCCCAATAAAAAGCACTTGCATATGAGTCATCAATCATTTTAAAGCCTGTATTAGCTTGTGAACAGGTAATGAGCTGAAAAGATTAACAGTGGTCAGAGAGGGGTGGTGAACAATCGCTGCTCCATGGCCTGTTCTTCCCCATAGAGGCCACTAGCCTTAATGCACCCCGAAGGGAATAGATTCCCCAGTCCACAGGTTCCCCTAAGAGGAAAAATGAGGTGTGCAAGCACTTATCCTTCTCACCATTTCTGCTAAAGGTCAGGCAGCTCCTACTCAGGAGGTTTGCATGCCAGCTGTGAGGCTAAAGTCAGTACAGAAGTACAAAGAGAGCCAAACATCTTGGGAGAGTGGCTGATTCAGAACTGGGTGGTGAAAGTGCTAATGATACAGAACAGCTTAATATTTTTATTTTTTATTTGGAAGAAAAATAGGATTTCTGTAATTCCGATATGTTAGAGGGAATTTGTCCTTTGATTGTCAGGAACTGAGGAAGATGTGTAGGATGAACATGGATGAATATGTAGGCTCATCTGGCATGTTTAGATGCCCATGAACCTCAGGAGTAATAGAATAGTTGGCTGAGGATTCTTTTTCACTGACCTTGATTTTGAAGGCAATGGGGGAATTCCAGGAGACTGAAAGAATACTTATGCTGTTCTAGTATATAAAGTGTTCCAGTGACTTGACTAAGATAAATATCCCCTAGCAGCGGCAGGGAGTATAGAAAAAACATGCTGGTGGAGACAACAGAGAGTGACAGTACTCCAAGAATGAACAATAGGCACAGAATGTCAATTGCGGGGATTTTTCTGGGACTTGCCAAAGAAAGATTCATCATGTCAGATTACAGGTTTGTACAGGTACCTGTGGAGATGTAACACACCTAGGTGACTGCAAGGGGGTTAATTTTGTACTGTGTAAAACCTAATGAAAAGTTAGCAATATACCATGTCAGAAAAGCCCTTGCTAAGTGGCTTAGAAACAACAGTTCCCATGAATATATTTTTATTTAGCTTGTCCCTCTATATTTCAAGTACATGTTCCATCTTGTCCTCCCTCTCAGTGTTTGCTAACATATAATTCAGGAGCTCTTAACTAGAGGGAAGTGTCTGAGAGCAGAGCTGGTGCTGCAACCAGCAGGACATGGGTGTGATGGGAATGTCAGGGTACAGGGTAGGTCTAGAGCACAGGGTGAGCAGTACTCAGCGCTGGAACGAGAGGAGCCCAGGGCTGCTGCCGGGTGCCAGACTTCTTGGATGGACCTCTTCACCCATGGCCTTCAGAGCAATCTGAGCTCCCTGTGCAATCCTGCGGCAAACAACCAAAAATGTCTAGTATGTCCTTGACTTACTAGTATGTACTTGCTTGAGGCTTGAGGGGAATAAAGTAAGCAGGAGGAGGAGGATGGATTTTACATGTTGTATACAGGATTGGTATGGCAGGTAGACCTCATTCTGAAAAGACTGATGAAAAATTAGAGAGAGTAGAGAACCACAAAAAAATGACAAGGGCAAAGTACTTTTCATGGAGAGATGGAGGGTTCCATCTGTTTAGCTTGTCAACAAGAAAAGTGAGAAGCAACTTGCTTACAGTGTGAAAGTGCTTTCCCAGGAAGAAAATATTGGGCAGTCATCAGTTCTCACAGCTTGCAGAGAAAGACAACAACAGGATCCAGTGGCTGAAAGCTGGAGCCAGCCAAATTTGATTAGAAATTAGGCCCAGCTTTGTAAAGACGCCTGCTTAAAGGAGCAAGGAGATCCTGTTCCACAGAGCAAGACAGGGTGCTTTGTGATAGACAGGCTTGAGCCAAATCAGACATTTCACTCAACTTTGAATAAAATAAATGCAAGTTAGTAATTTCTGAGAGGAGGCATTAAATTTTCAAACAGCTTTAAAAAAAACCCAAATCAAGCTCTTAGATCTACTTTGCTCAATTCATAGACATCTGTCAGACTAGAAGAACAAGGGGAGACATTTCCAGTCTCTTTTCCTAACAAAAGAGTCACACATAGCTGAGAGGAAAATGGCCAGGAATGATGTGCTAGGAGGACAAAATGTAAACCTTACATCTCTTGCTCCTTCATACTGGTAAGTAATCATGGCACCTTCCTGTTAGGATGTCTGGGGGAAGAAAATGAGAGACCATCTTTAATTATACTGACCATTGTATTGATGCATTTGCATTAAGCACTCAGCTCCATTGGTGATGAGCATAGCACTAACACCCAGAAGGGCAGCCTTGCAGGATTAGATGAAACGGGAGAGGCAGAAAGCTCCTGCTGTGAGAAAGGAGAGCAGAGCCCGACGCAGGAAGTCAGGGGTGGCACAAAACCACTTGGCTGTGGCTGAAGGGAGATGGACAGGAGGCAGCATGCAGAGCTGCAGTGGCAGCCCCTGGAATGAGGCAACACAGGATGGAAGGTGGCCGATAGCATGCAGGAAATTGAAGGGAAGCAGGAAAGATGTGCAGATGCACCTCTGAGTAATAACACAAGCTCATTGACTGTTCAAGAGAAGCAAAAGTATTACCTGCAGAGAGCTCCCCCTCCTTTGCCCTCAACTACAAAATCTGTTTACACTACCGGCCTCCCACTGCCTGCTACAGTCATCGCTCTAAAAGCAGTATGTCCTGCTGTGAAGAAGCCAAGCTGCAGGGAAAAGTTTGCTCCTGGATCTCACCAGCTATTGCTACAGTACTCTCAACACCATGGGGCTTCCCAGCAACAATTGAACAATCCAGCACAGCGAGTGAAAAGCTTTTCAGTGCTCTTAGAAGCTTCACTAAAATGCAGAGGCAAAACATTTATGCAACCCACAGGCTTGGGCTTTCTTGACCTACTGTGGCATGGCTTTGGGGGATTAAAATAAGAGAAGTGGGAATTTCAGGCAATGCTGAAGGTGAAAATAGGTCCCCTGTAGACTTAAGATATATAAAAGCTAAATAGCTACCAAAAGACAATTACCAGCTTAAGCAAACTCATGTGATAAACACAAATATTCCCTGTATAATATGCCTATATAAACAAACGTGTTTATTAACCCTATTTAGGAGGTTACTGTCTTTCTTAGAAGAGTTTAATTGATAATTTTTATTTTAATGTTACTTTAACTGAGGCAGAGGGAAAGGACAGAAAGGAGGACAAGACAGTCCTACAAGTTCACTCACAGCTCCTTGTTAACACTGGCAAGGTGCTCAGAAATTATCTAGCTGCCTGATGATGCCTTCTCTGAAAGCCCTGTATTAATTATAACATACAGCTGCTAGTCTATAGCAGCTTTTAGACACCTGATTCCAGGCATCTTAAGGTGGGTGATAGAAGTGGTTTGCTTCCTTAATATCTTTCTGTAACAAGATGCTATTTTGTTAACTGCAGAGGATGAAGGTAATTATACTGTGGAATCATGAGTTGTGACATGAGGGTGCTTATTTTGCGCAGTGTGGAGTTAAACAAGTGGAGGTCAATCATGGCCTGCATTTCCCTATTGCTGAGTACCAACAACAATTACAATCCTGATTAATAGGAGCTACAAGTACAGATAAGAACCCACTTGGGCTTTAGAAGAAACAAAGTTTACTAAATGCAGTTAGACAAGTGTTACAGCACAGATAATTTCTGCTCACTGCTTTTCTTTTGCCGATACATCACTGCCCTCACAGGCTGGGTTTGGAGCATCCAGTCAGTGCTTTACCATGATGGACATGTTCACTGTTTTTGATGATTGCTTTTTGAAAACCAGTTTGTGCTTTTCTTCAGCTGCCAGAAGCAAGCCTGCAGTCACAGCATGGGTTAGTAGGTGGCAGGGCTGCAGCCAGCCCCCTGTAGCTCTAAGGTGGCTGTTATGGGGGTGGGTTACACAGCAGTTACTTGCTGTCCTTTCTTTTGTAAGCTGCAATGGTGAGTGGCAAGCAGCAGAGAGGACTGTGCTTTGGAGAAGCTTTCCAGCTCTGGGGAGGAAGGCTGTTATTAGCACAGAGTTCATAGATGCTCCAACAATTGTTTGGATCCAAGTGAGGGGCTGGCACCTTGCCAGGAGGACAGATTTGTTGGGGGTGAAGGGTAAACAGAGCCAGGTATCCACTTCCCAACTCTATGTGTTTTGTGGGGGAGTGGTTGCTGTGGATTTGTGTGAGCCACGGCAACGACAGCACATGCAGATCCACCTCCAATGGGTAATAAGATTCCCCAATCCCTGGGCAGAGCTGGATGTTAGATTTGGGATTAATCTCTGTGCGTCTGGTTTTTTGTTACAGATGTAAACAACCAGAGTATTGCAGAAGAGCAGAGCAGACAGCCTTGGTGCTGAGCAGGGGCCAGTGCCGCTGTCTCCGGAGCAGGCACACCACTGCCTGCAGGCAGCGCCGGGTCCCCGGCCCAGAGCTGCCAGGTACCCAACACACCCACCCACCTATGACTGACTAAAAGTTTTGCAGCCCACTTCGATGAGTGCAAAAGAAAATTTCCCTGCTCAATTTAATTCTTCATTCAGCTCTGAAAATTGGTTACAGTAAGTAATAGTCGGGTGCTGAATTAATTTTTGCCCTCTCAAGTTCAGTACTTTAAAGTGTGCCAAAAAACATGTTGCTATTTGCTGCGCAGTTTGAAGTGATCCTGGAAACATCGGCTTCTGTTGCTGCTTTTCAAATCCTAAACTTCAATGGTTAATTCAAGCTTTAAAAACTCAAAGACTAGCAGATGTGTAAGGATTTTTTTTAAAGAAAAAAGTCTATCATAAAAAAAATCAGTCAGAAATTATTTGAAGTCTACCATTTGAAGTCTATTAGAAGAATTTGAAGTTGATAAAACACAAATTAACTTTTGCTGCCTGTATTTACAGCAACAAGAGACCCAAACTGAAAAATCTTATTTATAAAAATGAAACCAGATTCCACTGGAGGGGAATGCAAACTAAATAGTAGGAGTTAAGTGAAAGCCAGGCAGATTTTGGTGGTAGATAGTCACCACAACTTCCAGGTGCTGGGCAGAGCACTTAGTATCACCAATATCTTGCCCTGTCCATGAAACAGAAGAAAGGTAGTGCAAAGCCCTTGTTGGCCTCTGTTTCTATTTTCAGACCAGCTCTTCTGCTTTAGGTTCACATTATTAATGGGCTCTCTGGGGTACAGACATCCAGAAATTAAGCTTTGCTATACCCAGAAGGCCAAGAGCACTGCCAAGTGTTGGCACCTGATTTAGACTCATGGTGGCGAGGCTCAGTTTAAGATTCAGAGTGATCTCTTCTGCCAGAGGCAGGGAGGTCTCTGTATCAGAGTGGCTTTGTGCTGAGTGGACCAAGCCACTTTTAGGCTGGGTCCCAGAGAGAGGTGAAGGTCAGACTGAAGCTGTTCAAGGTCAAGTTAAGATGTGCCAAATAACAAAAATGGCCTTCTTGTGCCGACAGCAATCTTGCTGCTGTGTTGCAGGCTAGGGAGGTGTATCTGAGGCTCATGCACTTAGCTTTTTCCTTTGGAAAGTAAAGCAGATCCATGAATTCCCCAACAGCCAGGGTAAATAAATCCTCTTCTTTTATAAACACAGCTGCCTCAAGTGAAAACGTGCTATGGTTTTCTTGATTTCTCCGGCCACTGCCAGACACAAGGAAAGCGCCCCACACATATTGCTGAATTTGGTTTTGCCTCATTGGATTTTTACGGATGGTTACCCTCAAAACACAAACTATTAATAGGCCTGTGTCTGAATGCTCAACCACGTGAGACTTCATCTGTTACATTCAGGCTGTGTTTTGATAGATTGTTATTCCATTAACTAAAAATCCTTGGGCTATGAAAGATATAAAACAGTCCTACAACCACTTGCCCTAAAATAATATTTAAATATCACATGGAAAAATTGAGTAGTCCATTAGAGGAATGGGAAAGGAATTACATCATAGACAAAGAGAAGGAAATAGATATGAATTCTAGCAGTATAAAGCAATGTAAAATAGAAGTCTTTTGAACTGAGATTTGTTTAAGTGATGCTAACAACACTATAGATTATTTAAATGGATTTTGTAAGTCTGTTGTTACAGAGATTAAATTACACTAAGATATGTTGTTTTGGGGTAATTTACATAAAGAAAAAGGCTCCAAAATTTTCAGTTTTCTGCATATCCTTCTTAATGGGAACAAGTTCCAAAACAATTTCAATTTTAGAAGCAATTTGTGAAGCTGTCCAGTGATCATTGCTCCTGCTCTAAATTCCCAGGCAAAAATTAGCCAATTTTTAAATTTTCACTCATGCACACAAAATTTCTTGCTTACATCATCAAATCAACCTCTTCTGCCTTATCTGGTTTATAGTTTATAGTTTAAATTAAGTGATTCATGATTTTAATTAACAAGCGAGAAATTTTGATGTGAATATCAGTTTTTAACTTGCATATAACATCTTTATAATTTGATTTGAAGAAAGTTTAGCATTGTTTGTTGGAAACTTTGTAATACAAATTTCACCTAAATATAGTCTTAATGCCAAATCTGGTTTGGTTTTTTCCTATTATGTACCCATGCATATTGTGTATACAGATCTTGGTTGGAATACATGTATTCATGTTCTAAGTATTTTTTTTTACTCTGTTGATATTTAATACCAAAGAAATCATTAATTAGAACCTCTAAGTAAAATGCAGAGGAGAAATGTATAAATCTAAGTCCTAAAGTACTTTTTCAAAAAAACCCCCTGTCTCATAGGTGATTATTAAATACCTGTATTTTGAAAGCAATGCTTTTTTTCTCAAGATCCTGGTTCAATTCTGCCCTTTACGTTTGCTGCCTGGGAATAAAGTTAAGAGCACCTGCAAAATTCATCACAATGGGAAGTGACATTGCATGGGTTCAAGTGATTCGAAAACATAAGGAAATAGCCAGACCTGGTTTTGGCCCTTCAGCAAAGGGAAGACTCTGGCAGCTCTGATTTCTTCTGCAGACTGAGCATGGTCCTGCTGGCAGCTGGGGATGGTGCACACAGCAAAGCACTCCCCTTCCTGGCTCCATGCTGGAGGTAAGTCACCACCAGCTCCGGCACGAGGGCCTTGCTCTCCTTGGGAACCAGAGGGTGGTGTTCAAAGCCCAGCAGGTCTCCAGGACAAAATACCTGCTGGGCCCTTCCCCACCGACAAGAGTTGCTCTGATACCTTCCACTGAGATAGGCTTCCCCTTGGTGCAATCCAGCACCTACTGTGGGAGTTGCATGAGGAACTTGGAGTGCCATTTAAAGGCTGCCACTTTCGCCCACGCCTTGAAGTACCCGCTTTTGCACGCTCCCTGTAAGCACCGTGTGAAAGCAGAGCCTTTAGATTCGCAGCTTTTTAACTTCTTAGCAAAGCAAGGATCTGCTCCCTCTCTCTCCACCAGCTGCCATCAGAATAATAGGCCCCACAGAATTAGTAAATCAAAGGTTTCTCTCTGAATGCATCACAGCTGTGGAAAATATATACCTCAGCTTTCTGGGCTGATGACTTCCAGCTCTATCCAAAATAATTGCCCCTATAACTGCAAATCAAGACTGCTTCCCAACACCAACTCTAGCAGGAAACATCCCAAAAAAGTGAAGCCTGAGGTTAGACGACATAGAAATGGGAGTTGGTGAATATCTGAATGCTCTCAGTGTGCTGTCAAGGAGCCAGGTGGACCCAGTGTGCAGGAGTCAGTAGTACACCACAGGTTGGGCAGGAAAATGACAAGGCCTCCTGCCCTCTTCTTTCAGCTTCCTTGAATGCTCTAGGACGTCCCTGCCTGTCAAAGATTTCTCCTCCTGCTGCAGCTAGAATGGTTATGAGATGATCTCCTGAAGCTCCTTTCACCATTGTTCTCCACTCCAACATGTCCTGGGCACTTTCAGCTGAGAGGGCAGCGAGGCAAGGTGCAGTGCCCCACGGGAAGGGCGCCGTGCCAATGCACGGGGCTGAGCTGAGCTTGCTGGAGCACAGTAAATGTCGGCAGGCAGCTACAGCAAAGGGCTGCTCTGGACCCTGGGGATGTGGAAAGCTACTGGTACAGACACAATTTTAAAATAAAAGTGGGTTTCAGCACTCTGCTGCTTCTGGAAGAAGTACCTGTCTTCTTCATGAGCCTGTTCCTGTATCAGAAATTTGTTTCTTTTAAAACTCACATTTAGTGCAAGGGGAATATTTCTGTCAGTGCTTTGGTTGCACTTGGTTAAAGACACCATCTGCTGCGACACTTGGCCAGCCTGGCATTTAAAATGTCATTTAGACCAGAAAGCAACTGAAGCTGAATACTGAGGCAGATGTCATGAGCAAAGGTGAACTTCCGTAACTGAATGAGAGTGCTGATAAAAAGACAATTGCAGAAGCGTTTGCAGAAAGCCTTGTGGAACACCACTGACTCTTCTGCATATGCTTTATTTCCTGTATGTGCCTTGTGCAATCTACCTTGGAGGAGCAATGCTACAAGAAATATCAGTGAAATTTTGCATTTAAAATTCAGCATTTGTGGTTCCTGCAGGATGAATAGGTTTCTGTCCTCTCCAGAAATGGGATTGATGATATTTTCTAAACCAAGCTACTGAGTCCTAGACTTGCTTCAGCCCAGCAGGGCAGGAGGACATGCTCATTTCTCTCTCTCTCTCTCTCTGTCTCTATGTAGCATTGCTGCACACAAAGTTGTTCAAAACTGTTTGCTTCCTCAAAGTTTCTGTTCCAGATGACAGCAAAAGGACAAACAGGCTGAGATCTCTTCTTTCAGCATGGAAGGTGTAGGAAGAGTTACTGCCTATTCCCTAAGTACAGAATCTCATTCCCAACTGCACCACCTGGTGTGTGTTTAGGATGCAATCCAAAAATCCACAGGGCAAAGAAGGAAGAGGTATGAAATTGGTAGAAAACGTATTAATGAGAAATAGAGGCCAAAAAATTAGAGTTAATTGCTCTACCCGTGTTTGAACCCACAGGGCTTGTATAGATGGACGTTAGTGATGAAGCTCTCCAGTGGCGCTGGGGCAAACTTTGTTCTTAAGGTCAAGTACTCCATCAAGATAAAAACGTTAAACAAGTCCTTTCCAGTTATGCTGCTCAGTATGGCTCAAATTGCTTTTCAGCTGTGGCCAGTGCTTTTGTTGACTTAAAGTAAATGAAACATTATCCTGTTCTAATTAGATAGGTTAGGAGATGTTGGTGCTACTTCCTACTAATTTAAAGACTAGAACTAATTTAAAGAAATCAAAGGTAAAAACCCACCTTTAAACAATTAATTAATCCAGAATTTGATTTAATAAGGAAGCAACTGAGAGTGAAGTGACCCAGTCAGGTGGGCACGCAAAGGACATCAGCCAGCATACAGTAAGTGGTACAGCCACTGTGGAGGTTATTGGGGAGAAAAGTTTTTCTCTTCTTGACAGGCAATTGCAAGCATGTAATACACCCAAGCCCCTTTCAGTCACCTTTAACAACGATTTTTTTAAGGCAGCACACTGGGTGTGGTTATCAAGGTGCTGGCAGCAGGGTCTGCAGGAGCCTCTGTGGCCAGGGCTGCCCCGTGCTGGATACGGCCAACACACCACAGGGCATGGCTCAGTCCAGCTGCCAAACAGGGGCAGCTCTGGGAAACAGCATTTGAGATGGGGCAAAAAATATTGCACAGGCAGAGGATGAGGGGCAAAGAAGTGGGCAGCAGCCATGTGAACACCAAGTTGAAAGAAGGAAGGCAAGGAGGTACTGCAGGTGCCAGAGCTGAGCTTCCTGGTGGCCCCAGGAGGAATCCACACCAGCAAGCAGGCATTTCCCAACAGGAACCTCAGCCTATGGAAAACCCATACTGGGTTTATCCAGCAGGACTGCAGCCCATGAAGAGAACCCAGGCTGAAGCAGGGGGCAGGAACAGCAGAGCCCACAGCAGCCGTTACAGACTGCCCACCATTCCCCAAGGAGGAGGCAGAGGAGTCAGGAGCGAAGGTGTGAAGTTGAACCTGGGAAGAAGTGGGGAGAGAGGGTGGTGTTTTACAGTTTTTGACTTTGTTTCTCACTATGCAATTTTAATTGGCAATAAATTAAAGTCGCTTTTGCTCATGATGGTAACTGGCAAGCAGTCTTCCCATCCTTCTCAACCCATGAACTTCCTCTTTTCTCCCCCAACCAGCTGAGATACTGGGGTGGAATGAGGGGCTGGGTGGGCACACCCCCCATCAGTTATCCACCAGGTCATCAGGTACAGGAAGCCTTGTGGACAGGGCAAGCTTTGCTAAAAGACACCAACAGGTTGGAATAAAAGTCAACAATTAGCAAGATACAGAAAAAAGCCACAGCCCCAACCAACTCTTTCAAATGCGAACTTGCCAGCTTCATATTTTTGAGACTAGGTTCTGGTACCTTTTACTTCTCTACCTCCTAAAAAGATGTACAATCTCAAACTTCCGAAGACCTTTAAAAATCTTGTCACAAGAGAGCAAACAGCCCATCTCAAACCCTTCTGAGAAAATCCTGTAATGAACCTGCAAACAAAAGAGACTTTTGTGACAGAGGGCCTTCTGCTTATGGCTGAGTTCCCTTATGGGTGAGATGACATTTGATTAATGTAGCCTTACAAGTTTTATATTATGTATCATCCCATACTGGAACACAGCAATGCTTTTGCATACTTATGCATATACTTATGAATGAAAACTATAGTCCTGACTGGTCATACTATTCTAAATTGTCTTATAAAAATTTAAAGACATGGCTTCCTAAAGTAGTACCTGAAGAGTGCATTTCTTGCCATGCAGAGACTGCAAAAGGATAATGTTAAAGATGAGAAATCTGTATTTCAAATGTGTATCTATATTCTGCTGAATGACACAAATATGAGGAGAAACTATCACAGGAATGGTTATCATGCAAAAAAGAGTTTGAGAGTGAAGACAGGACACTGACAATATGAGAAAAAGCACAATATCTTGATGAGATTAAGACTTGTCACGTGTTCTGTCCTCTTCCCAACATTTTCTCACTTGTTTCCCTGCCCCCAATTCAATAAACTAAACTACAACTGCTATAGGAGGCTTTTATTCTGAACAAAACCAGTGAAAATACAGTTTACACTGAAAGCCCAAGCTGAGACAAGTCATGTTGTCGCTGTTGTTACTTGCTGGCTGTTTCAGGTGGGATCCACTCGTGTATCTTCTTGCGAGTAGTAGAGTAAGGCACATACTGCTCAGGAGTGCCACTCACATTGAATTTATGGTTGTCCCAGATAAATTTACGAGCGACTGGTGGATGAGTAGTTGGAGGGTCATCCGTCATTGAGTGCAGCCAGCGATGCCTTAAGAGGAAAAAGACATATTGATATTAAGCAACATTACATGACAGGCCGATCTCCCAACTCCCAAGGGTCCTCCTCTGAAGAGACACCAAGAATTTATTCTGAGAAGAGAGAAAAATAATTTTAATCCAGGGTGACTTTGAATGAGACTACAGGATATTAATCTTAATTAGTTTCACAAGCCTAACTGATAAATAACAGTTCTACCTCCAAGCAGCTGAAAGCACACCTAAGTTCAAACTTCCTTTTCCTTTGTATGCTCAGTATTTGGACAAAGTATGTTGTCACTTGTTTGTACAGCCTTCACCAGGCAGCCAGGCCAAGGCAGGCACTACAAATGACAAAACCATGAGGTTTGGTTTTGTTGTCTGAGCTTTTTCTTTGTTAGGTTATGAAGATTTGTTTTGTTTTTAATTACCAGAAGACTATGCTGCACAACAATTTCAATACCATTTTCAAAGCATACAGGAGGCTACCACTTTGGATGCAGATTAATGACGTAAGTACACCTAAAACAAGCATATAAATATTTACCGACTGCACAACACAATGATTAATACCAATCAGTAATAGGGTAATTACCAAGCCATTACAGTGATTAGCCTTTACCTGTGAACTAAATGTCAATCTTTCTCTGTGCAAGCAACATTAATGATCAAGCAAAGCATTTTCCCTAATAATTTACTGAAACACTGCAGCAGGGACCAACTGAGTTGATTTCATCCCATCCCTATTTCAGTGCAACTTTCAAATCTGAATTACATTTTAATTATCTGTCAGTTTACGTGTACTTCCTACTGTGTGTAGTTACGACAAAAGTGAGGTTATGACATTTTTTGCAAGCTTATGTATTTTTTTGCTGAGTAGAATTAAGTAGACTTCTGCTAATCAGCTTTTGCAAAGACTTGACCTAAAAATATGAAGTCCTCTTTTCTAGTTCTATTAGAAAACCTAAAAATTGCATCTTCAGCCCTTAGCAACAAATCCAGCACACTTCATTTATACAGCAGAACAAAACCATGATAAAAGTGGTGAGAAACAGACTGACAGGTATATTCTAAACTTGCAGAGCTCTACAGGAGGTTGGTAATCTTTTCAAACTGCTTCTTGACATGTATTAAAAAAAAAGAGAAAAAAATCTCAACTTTGGCTATAACTTTAGTACAAAAATGGCAATTTAAAAAAAGTGTCAGCCTAAAGTTCTTTTTCTCAAAGTAAAAACCAAACAAAACCCCCAAACTAAAGCCACGTATTGTAGGACTAAGGGCTGCCAGGAAACTGGCTTGAATACAAAACCAGATGGAACTGTAAGATCATTTAAAACTAAAAAGAAAACACTGTGTTTAGAGGCAAAGAATAGCTTCCTGTGGGAAAAATGATGCACTTTGGAGTTTGAAAGTTATACACATGTTCAGATGAAGTGACCAACGCAATGTGAATGCAAAGGCGATCCCACTCTTCCTCTTTCTGCTCCCCTTTACAAATCTGGTCTCATTCAAAGTATGCATTTCCCACTGCTTCTATTTAAAAAAAAAAAAAGTGGCTAATGATTTCTGTCTGGAAGAAGGTGGCCCCATAGCAGTACTAATCACGACGTGGTCTGACAATTCAGGGATCAGGTCTTGCTCAATTTTAAACCTGGTGTTTTAAACAGTCTCTGAAATGCCCTGGCCACATCACACAAAGCTCTCACCTTAGGCGAACTCTCTTGCCCAATTCACACCTGTCAGAAGAATTCTGTGTACTACTGTGCTTCACATCACCTCAGGTATCACGTGTCCTATGACAGCCTGCATCAAGGTTGGCAGAAATGCTGCAAAAAAGCTAACTTGACAGAGGGGGGATCCTGTGCTTATACCCAACAAGCTGTCCATTGCTAACACAGAAACACAGAGTGTGTGGCATGAGAGAAAGGGCAAAAGAACAGTCCATTCTGCTCATACTGACTCTAGGACTGCATTTCAAAATGCTCTGGAGTATCATTCCAGAGGAGTCTCAGCTTTTCAAAACTGCTTACTGTAACGTATTTTGGTTTTGGCCAGGGTAGACTTAATTTTCTTTTTAAAAATAAAAATTAAGGTTCTTATTGCAATGTGCAAGGGATATTAATAAAGTGAATGTTACCCTATGTGACTATGCTGCTTTGGGCTGGGGTAGAGTTAATTTTCCTCAGTATGGGGCTGTGTTTTGGATTTGTGCTGAACACGGGGTTGATAATACAGAGATGTTTTTGTTATTGTTGAGCAGGGCTTACACAGAGCCAAGGCTTTTTCTGATTTTTGTACTGCCATGCTGTCAAGGAGACTAAGGGTGTATGGGAAGTTGGGAGGAGACAGCCAGGACAGGTGACCCCAACTGACCAAAGGAATATTCTATACCATGTGGCATCATGTTCAGTGTATAAAGTAGGGGGAAGAAGGAGGAAGAATGGGACATTTGGAGTGGTGGCAATTGTCTTCCCAAGTCACCATTACGTGTGATGAGGCCCTGCTCCCCTGGAGATGGCTGAACACCTGCCTGCCCGTGGGAAGCAGTGACTGAATTCTTGTTTTGCTTTGCCTGTGTGCAGCTTCTGCTTTCCCTACTGAACTGTCCTTAACTCACAAGTTTTCCAGCTTTTACCCTTCCAGTTCTCTCCCCAGTCCCACTGGAGGGGGAGTGAACAAGTGGCTGCCTGGGGCTTGGTGCCTGGTTGGGGTTAAACCAGGACACAGGCAACTTACAGCACATCCACGTTCACCTTGTGATGTTTCTGGTAACAGCGGATAGGAATCCAGCACACAAATCCCTATTTACACACCTGTCGTCATGCCTCACCATCCTCATGCTCCCCAAGAGTCACGCACACCACCAGGACGAACAAAAACTTGTCAGACAGAAATCAAGTTACAAAGGCCCTGAAAGACAGGCTGGAGCAAGCACAGCGCTAGAACTGTATTAATGCTCAGCTAAAATCAACTTTATCCCAAGCTCGCATGATGTCTGGCACCTGTCATTACAAGCGTACTTGTCACACATTCATTCCATGAAACATCAGAAAAGTTTCATAGTATCATTTAACAGAGCACCTTTACCTGTCATTTAAACTATTGTTTTGCAGCTTTTAAAGACTAAATCCATAAAATCTTTTAAAACACAGCATTTTTGAGAAATTAAGTTTTGGGTTTAAGATTTTCTGGATTTCTGTAACATCAACATGAAACCAGGCTCAAATTTAAATAGATCAGCAAAACCAATCCTTGAATCACATTTTCTCACTGGAAAGTAGAAATAAAATTGCTCACTGACAAGACATGTCAGTACAGTCACAGGTATTGAAATATATGAAGAGATTTCAGAAGTTTGTTTAGGAATCAATCCACTATGAAGTATATTTAGGAGTTTCAGGGCTTAACCTGGTCACAAAAGATTCCCCTTAGAAGCACAACATGTGACTTACAAAAGCATTTTGGTTTGCAGAGTCCGTTCTCTCAAACAAAAGCTCCCACTTTTCACTTAAAATCTTGAAAACTTTATTTTGGGAAGACTTTTCCCTTGACACTTGCCTCAAAGAATCATTTGAAGCTCTGATATCTCAGACTCTATCCCCAGATGCTCAAGAAAAGATTTTCATGCACTAGGTTGAACAGCATGAATAGAGAGATGTGACATCCTGCAGATGGCCAGATTTCCATACAAACTCTGCCTATAAATCCATGCACAGAAAAACAGGATTCAAAAGCAATTAATGACCGAAAACCTACAAAGAAGCAGACAACTTGCACAGAGCACAGAGAAATCAGGAGGATGCAAGCAGCTCTGAAGAGGCTGAGGCAGCTTCCTGAATTAGAGAGCAGTCACTAGGAAGCAGACTGAGACCAGCAAAGCCTTTGCACTTTTTCTTGAGTAAATGGATAAAAGACACTTCAAAGTATCTTCAAAAGCTCTCAAGACTATGAAGAATTTTTTTCCCAAGTTTTAACAAATATTTAAAAGCAAGTAGATTTCAAACTGAAGCTACAAGGGACCGGAGCCAATTATATGATGTACAAGCTGTCAAACAAGAACTGATGCTACACAAACTCAGCAGCCGCTACCATATGTGCATCTGCAAGGTTCAGGCACAGCCTGTGTCAGCTCAGGATGTTTGCCAACTTGATAACATCCACTTTTTGCCACAAGTTAACCATGCAATGAGACAAGAGAAATGAAGATGTGGGTTCAGGTCATAGGGCAGAGAAGGAAGAAGGGACAACAAACACATTTATTTGTTTACACATGGGAGATAACTCATTTCTCATGCAAACTACTACACCCATAGCAATGAGATGGCATCCAATTTACCTGAAAACACCAAACTAGCATTTAATCAAGTTATGAAACTCCACAAATTTATTGTGAAGCTACTAGAAGGATGGAAATTTTCCCACTCCCCTTCCTTTTCTGTTCAATCTCTTTTTGTTTTCCTTGAAGGAAGAGCTGAAAAGCAGCATTTTTACAGGAGAATTGCACATTTCCTGACATTTTCTAGTGTGCTGGCACTTTTAAGTCTGAGGTGCTACATTCTCCCCTGTCAGATCAACTAAAGAGGATGCAGACTACTAAACTGAAACTAAACTTGCAATACTTCACTATATGAAGTAAACACTTCTGGAGCTCCTTCCAAAGATGTCGAATTTGCACCATAAGGAAATAAACCTCAAAGTACGGGACAGACAGTACAAATACACAGGACAGTGCTGGCAAAATGAAGTGTCCCTACAAAACGAAAAACTGTTCTCAAATCACAGTTCTTCTTTCCCCACAGGATGATACTGAAAGAGCAATTTATTTTTAACTAGTGTGTACACTTACACCAGTTGTCAATTTGTTTTTTCAAAGTATTTGGCCAATATGCAAACCAAAGTACATTGAACCAGAAATACACTAAACAAATAGCTTAAACACACAGGCCAAGGATTAGAGTGTTGCTGCAATGGAGATATCCATGAAAGCATTAAACAGAGTCCACACAGGCATTGCTATAAACGGATTTAACTTCTATTGTTTGTATGTTCACAGAGCACACCCGATCAGTGTGTTCAAAAATGGAAGCACTGAGTTCCTGCAAACAGCATACTCTGACTAGTAAGAGACAAAACAAGTATCTGGTTTCTCTCACTGTCTAAAAGTGAAAAAGATGACTTTGTGTAGGGAAAAAATTGCGCCCAGTGTCTTGTAATGCATTAAAAGAAGATTAATATTCATCATTCCCAATGCAAGTACTGAAGAAATTTTAAAAAAATCTAATTAACTTGTCCCAAACAAAGTAGATACCAACATCTGGATTTTGGAGGCAAAAAAAGAAAACCCAGAGTAAAAAAGAAGTTAAATAACAACTACATCAGTATAAACTACATGCCTACATCTTCTGGTGTGGAAACATTTTTAAGAAGCAACAGTCTTGATTCCCTGGAGAGTAGATGTATGTCAAAACAACACTTTGACTTCCTTCAGACGGCACAATTTCAGTACATCCGTTGTCAAAAGATGCTACATCAATTATTTCAGAATACTGAAAATACTCAGTAGCTCCTAAAACGGTATTACAATATGTTATTACATATAAGATGTTTTTACTTGCTGCTTTTTCTTTTTCTCTAGTATCTGAGACAAGGTAAAGGGTAGCTTTTTTCCCCAGTTGTTTTCAGAACTTTTCAACATACCAAAATGCTTTTTCCCAGTTCATCCTGCATGAGCTTCACTTGATTGTACTTGAACAATCATTCATATTCCACAATTCCAGGGGCACACAATTTACTTCAGGGAGAGGATACAACAACATACCCACAAAACTTCACTGAGCTGAGCTAAATTAACTGAATCCCAGAGTAAATAATCAGTGTTTAGAAGCAGCATTCAGATCACGCCCACCTCTAACAGCGGTACTTGAAATACTTCCCCGTTGACCCAAGGATGACAAACAGGTATCATACTGTTATACTATGCATTACTTACTCTCTTTGTTACTGAAGAAATTTTCACACAGTTTAATTTATTTCCAACACATTTCTGGGTCCAAAATAACCACTCATTACCTGTGCAGCTGCACAACTCTAGTGTTACACTGACAGCGGCTTGTACAATACATTGTCAGTTTCAATTCAGAACTCTATGCCACGTTAAAATTTAAGGCAGTATAGCACCACATAAAATTTTTGAAAAGTCTTAAAAGAAAAGCATTTATTCCCAGTCAAAATACTTCTACTTTTAGAGATGTCTCTAAGTTGTATGGAAATACACATCAGTGATGTAGATGTGTCACGAAGCTAGGATTCCTATATAAGAATAAACATATGTTATCATGGGACATACAAATTTATCAGCAAGAAACACCACCCCCACCTTATTTCCCTCCCCCCAAAAAACCCAAATCCAAAAGCCTGAATGGCACAGCTGAGTTTCCTGACAAAAATACCTCGAACACAAGACTGTTTACCCTTTTGTGCCTCATTACACTCACCAGTCTTAAAAATAATGAAATCTTTACTGCTTCTTTTAAAGGAATTTTTTCCACATTGATAGGAAAACAAATTTTTCTACCTCATTAATTTCTGTGAACTAAACAAGCTACTTAACTCTTGAAACTTCACTTTGATTCTCAGGAAGAAACCCTTTACTGAGGTTTGTAAATGGCAACAAACATCACATAAACACAAGCAAAGGAAAAAACAAAATAAAACGAAACAAAACCTATGCCTCAAAATAAAGAAAATCTTAAAAGCCAGCACAGTCTAATAGTGGATAACAACCAGAAGCAATTAACAGTTATGCAGAGAGCAAGGCACGAACATCCCGGTGTTGGGGATTCTAATGTCACTTCCAAAAACAATGCCATTCAGTTCTTACCAAGTAGGACAGAAAAAAGCATTAACCACATTAAACATAATAGAAGGCTGGGAGAGCTTGAAACAAAATTAACTACCTAGAGAGTCTACCCACACATTCCTCAAATGTTCCAGTGAGAGCCACAATTTAGGAGATTTTAAAATCAATCCCAGCCTTGGCACAGAGCATTTGTCACAGGAGTAATAAATGTCAGTGTTTGCTCAGTCTACCCAAACACTTCTCTCTCTCTTTTTATCATGTTTTGCTGCTTTGGGACTCAAGTGTTATTCCTGTTCCTGAAGAATTGCATAGATATTGTTTTTACTAGTATACACTGTTATTTTATGTGGTGTGAGTTTTCTAGGAAACAAAAAAAGGATCAAGAGCTGTGTGGCCAGAGACCTCCTGGAACTCAAGGCTATACAGAATTATTACTGAAATACATGAACAGAAAATAAAACCTCAATAAAAATTATAGTCAAGTAGCAGTCAACATATGGAGCATCCTGGCACTTGAATGTTTACAACCACATCAACATATATAAATTGAAACAATTATGCTCTTAGTGGCTGCGGGTTAAGGAATGTTGTTCCACCACTGCCATATGTTCCTTAGGTTCTTGTTTACGATGGAAATAACAAATTTTTTACTTCTGGTGGCCCAAGGCTTTGCCAAGCCATTAACAGAGAATCACATGTAATAAAGAAAATTAGAAGACCATCTTGACCTGCTCAATCTGGCTGGCAAAATGCTTTTCTCAATCCAAAAATGAGTGCAATGAGTGCCTCTGCCAGGACAGCGAGCAATAAACATGAATGCAGTTCAACATTAGAAGTGACCAGTCTGAAATCTTTCAGTCATATACAAGACAGCTGAGTCCATGAAATTATTTTTTTAAAAATATTCTGCTTTGTAATAAAAGAAAATATAAAGCAATGACACGATTAGTATCTGTCCACATTATTAAGCTAAATGGTTTACCATTCAGGGGGCACCATGCTTCCATCAACTTCCCAAAAGGTATTTTTGCCATTCATTTCCTCAGTATATACAACCCATCTGTGTCGACCTTAAGTAAACAAACAGAAATACCATATTAGCTCAAAAAAATAAATTATTTTCATATAAAGGGGAGAATTCAGGAAAACCAAGGGAAAACATTTTGAGTGATAGTATCTACCATAACAGGCACTTACTTTAAAGCCAGGACAGCCTTTTTTCCCCCCAAGTCATCTGTATTTCCACTGTTACTGTAGTTTTAGATGACTGAATCTAATACTCTCACAAAGAAGCAAATACTAGCTATTGTATAAGTAATGGGAAATAGGGACTTATACAATTTTCAGGCAGAGAAGCAGGTTTGGGGATTTTTTTTTTCTCCGTTACGAGGAGTCTTTTCTCAAAGGACATTGCCACTTATAACCTAAGACTAAGCTAAATATCAGCTATACAAAACTACCAAGCAACATTAACCAGCAAGTGCTTTCCCTGGTTACCCTACAAGTTAACCTACGGTCAGCAGTTAACTTGGCCTGACCAGCGAGTCAACTGCTTATGTGTCACCTGTGTTGCTTTAGGTGCTGCCTTTTTAAGTACTCTACAAACTTGTTTTAAAATCCCATTGCTTAAGGTAATAGGAAGTTTAAGCTCACTTCAGTGCTCTTTGCCCTGAAGTGATCACGAATGAGTACAGCTGTGAGGCAGTTTTAAAGGTAGTTCTCCTTTCCCCACCTGTTAAGCTACCAATCTTTAGGTCCAAGGATCAAATTCAACTCTCAATCACATGATCATATAGTTTTTACCTACTTGGAGACCATCCAACTGGCTTTTATTTATCCCATATTTATTGTTTCAAATTGACTGTGTTTGCAAATGAATTGAGAGATGCAACAGAGAACCAGAAGCTGTCAAAGCATTTCCATGAGTTCCTTGTCTAAGACTCACACAAGTCAACTGCAGGGAAGTCAGGCAGGCAACAAGTTGTATTTCACTAGCAGAAACCACACAAACTATGTGAGAGCTGCACAGTTGGCTGGGAGGTGTTCACATTAGCACACGTACCAAAGAAGTTTCTTTTGTCTTCATAGTATTTGTTTCCATATTTGTCAGTTCCTATCAGATTACCAGTCTTCAAATCATTGACCCTGTGAATTATCAAAACAACAGTTTCAATCGGCATCCTCAGAATGAAATTGTGACAGGAGTTTCTTAGGGGTTAGTAAAAATCTGTACACATGTATGCAAAGATAATTTTTAAAAAAACTATTCAAGCTTAAGGATTGCAAAACAACCACCAATTCCTGCAACTAATGTGCACCCCACTGACAGGATGATAAAAGCCATACAAAAATGCTTTCAGGGACTCTTACTTATTTAAAAGCTCATTATAGTGGAAGATAAAGCAACTCTACAATTTAACACCCACAAAACCTTAAATACTGTGGGAGTCCCGGAGTCAGTGTTAATCCACTTAGCAGAAAATGTTACCATCCTTCTCAACTATTAGTAGCTACTATTTCAGCCTGAATTGCCATTGGAAGTGGTCAGCACTGAAGCAGCACAAGAGACTTCACATGTCTGTTTGGGCAGTAACCTCCAAGACAGGAGTAGCAATATTTTAGGCAATTGCAGCTATTTGCCAATGAAAATACATGCCAAACCCTAAATTATAATTGTTACTTTCTTGCTTTTGTAAAAGTGTGAAAGATGCAAGCATCCACCCTGCAACTCCCTGAGACTTACACTGACCCAGATAAGGTATATATGAGTTTCAACTCTTTATAAAGAACATATTTTAACATTATTGTAGAGATTAATAATTAAACTGAGCCTGTGATTTACATTCTAATGATAAAACCTTAAAATTAACTGAGGTGCTCTTCTCCCTCTATATCTGCAACTTTGCTTTTCTTTTTACTGACATTCATCCCAGTCAGAATTAGATAAGTAAAAGTTTCCTCTCAAAGGGTTTAGTTGTTTGTAATATTATGCACACTCTCAACTCAATCCCAAGTGAGAGAAGGAATGTGCTCAGATGAAGTTTTTTTTTGCTGCCTTTTCTCCCACTGTCACTGTGCGACAGTGACAATCATTCCAGCAGGTACTCATTTTAAACCTCTGTGGTGGCAGGCAGAGAGATTCTCTGACACATCTCTCCTCTGTCAAAGAAACACTCAAAGATCTCTGGCTCAGCTATACAAGCCCAAATTCCCAGCTTCAGACAAAGAAGAGCCACTCCACTGCTGCTCTCCCTTCCTTTTTCCCCTCCCTTTCTTTAAAGTGTTCCTATGCCCTTGTCCCAACTTCATGCCCTGAGTACTGATATCAGACACTAAGAGGTATTTATGGCTTCCAGAGAATATTTTCCAGCCAATTTCACTGAATTTTAAGTAAGGAGAATGTTTCCAGCCACAAAAGCTCTTAATAATTGGACTTTATAGCATATAAATCTGCTGCAGCTGCCTCAGCAGGGAGCAGGGAACAGGGAAATTCAGAGAGTCTCTGGACTTGGGTAAGTAATTTTTTTCCAGTTACCAGTGATTCCTTCTTAAAATCAACTGTTGCAAGAAAGAACACCTTGATTACTCTTCCTTTAAACACCAAGCTTATTCCCTGAGCTAGGATGGATGATTTAATGGCTTGAAAGGTGAGCAGGAGGCAGCACTTGTGTTTGTGGCTGGTGTGGTTATGAGGATCAGGTGTGATTCCCCACCTAGCACACCTAACTTCAGTCTTCTGAAGAAAAAAAAAGGACAGCACTCTTCCCCAGTCTTGCCTGCCTCTTTTTCTGTGTGGTAGAAAGGTGTCAACACAGCCTGTGATCTTAGACTCACAAAAGATCTCTGAGGAGACATTCATCAAGCTGTGCTTAGGAGGAGACACTGATGAAACCTAATACTCAAACTCTTCCACACTGTCATTTCCCCAGCTCCATTTCTTCTTGAGAACTGTCAGAGTAATAGCTACAGCCTGAGAAGGAAAACAAAGTGGAGAAAACAACCTGGGGGGGAGGTGTGTGACAGAAAATAGTAATTATAATAGCAGTAAAGCACTAGCCAGGGAAATCATCTATTGTCTTACTGCTCAATAGGTACTAAAGCCACTATATGAAAATACTGATAAGGCCTGATCAGCAAGTGTGTAAAATGCTATGTTTAACTCTTCAAACCAGATCATTTTAAGCCACAAGAAATAACAGAAAAGGGGCCGTTATGATGGGGGGTGGGGAGGAAGCTTCCAAAAATACTTGGGAAGCTTGGCTTTTTTGTTCTAACATAAGAAAGCCATTAATATATGGCAGGGATATTCACAAATCACCCCTATCCTATATTCCTGACTTCTCAATATTGATTTAAAATAGCTTTTTAGCATGTGGTCAGGCCTACAACCTTCACTGTATACATCCTAATACGTTGCCAGGACCAACTATAAAGATAACACAGGTTCCTGACACTGCTGAATTTGGTTCACATACCATTTAGAGCTCCAGCCTACATTTTATCAAGGATCTGAATGAAAAAAAGAGTGCCTTAGTAAACCTGCAGCTCCTATTTGGGAGCACCTTCAAGCATGCTGTATCACACTTCAATTTACTTGTCACAAGAAAGAGGTGAGATGTGAGTGAGGGCACATAAAACAGGAGAAAGTTTAATGTAGACAAGTGCAAGGTTCTGTAGTCGGGGAAGAAAGAACTCAGACATGAATGGAAACAAAGGTTGCAACAAATTTTGTACTAAATGCCACTGGGGCTGGAGGGCATCCAAAGCTGAGCATAGGCCACCGGTGACAATCCATTGCCAAAGAGCAGATGTGACCTGCAGTTTAAAGTGAATTAAAAGAAACAGAGCCAGTATGGCAGATGAAGTAATTCTCTTGCTTTACTGCACGGGATTTCAGCAGATGCACGGCTCTCAGATTTGTACCGTTCAAGAAAGCCACTGCCAACCTGAGGTGACCCAGAGCAAAGAGCACGATGGCGTAGGCATAAGCACTGAGCGCAGCTACAGCAGAGACACGGCTGTGGCAACAGACCACAGACCGGGGCTGGACACCAGGAGCACCGGCCCGGGCAACACCGACGGCTCAGCATCTAGGAACCCTCCAAGGTGCCTCAAGAACAAAAAACAGCCGCGGGCCCTGCGCGGGGACTGCTCTGAGCACGGCACCCATTGCCGACCGGGACACACCGCCCTCGGCGGGGCGCANACCTGAACAGCTGCACGATGGCGCCGCGGGCCCCGCCGTGGCCGCCGATGTGCTTCAGCGCCCGCTTCAGCACCTGCACGAACTCCGCCATCTTGGGGCGGGGCGCCGCCGCGGCCGCCCCGCCTCCCGCCCGGCACGGGCAGGGCCGCCCGGCCGCCCGTGGTGACAGCGACCGCCCGGAAACGGAACCAACGGGGAGATCCGCCTTTGGGCCTTTCTTAGGGCCGCTGAAGGGTATTTTCTGATGAAGAGACTGCGATTTGGCTCCCAATCTGCACAGTCTCGATTCATAGAACACCTGCCTACTG
This sequence comes from Platysteira castanea, assembly GCA_013397175.1. NCBI lineage: Eukaryota > Metazoa > Chordata > Aves > Passeriformes > Platysteira > Platysteira castanea. The sequence goes on along the minus strand of VYXC01009569.1, from coordinate 1,728,196 downwards.
CTTACACGTGACGGTCAGCAAGATACAAGGAACTTCAGGATAGGGAGAAAACCCTCTTTATAATAGAAATATCTACTGACAATCCCTTATTTCACACAGGTCACAATATTTGTGATGAGGAAAATTACCAGGAGTGGCAGTAAGGAGTCCAGGACTACCCGGATCAAGAATCAGGGGGCAGGGCAGGTGACATCTCACCCCATGCGGACTGCGAGTGATGGTCAGAGAAGAGCTTAACAGTCTTGTCTCTCCTGGCTTTTCCCAACTTTAGCAGGCCATCAAGGAATGTGTATCTATTGTCTCATCCATGTGTCCACTCCACTTCTCCATCTTGTCCTAGTGCCTTCTCCTGGTTCTGTGTCAGCAGGAGGAAAGACCTTTGATTGCCCTGGTGTGGATATTGGCAGGACTTTACTACGGTTGCTGCACGGCTGAGCAGGCAAGGTGCAGGAACTACCTCCCTGACTTTCACAAGGCTACTGCTACAGGCCAGGCAAAAAATACATCCACAGTACTTGGTCAGAGCAGGCAGGACTTGGAAAAGCACCTGATAAACACATCATCAGTGCTGCAACCAGTGCTGGCTGACGAGCAGAGACCAGCTGTCAAACATGGAAAGGCCAAGCAGTTGGACACTGTCACGATCGGAATTGGAGTTTCGGGAAGGGAAGAGTTGGAGTGAAAATTTACAAAGCAGGAGCTGGAGTGAAAAATTAAGTAAGTAGTGTTAAACTTGAAAGGAAAATGAGACTGGGAAAAACCTGTGTCAGCCAAGTTCACAGTACATGGAAATATACCCATTTCAATGTAAAGTCTAATGGTCTGAATTTCCACTCAAAATTTTTTTGTTTTAACACAAGTGGTTTTGTTTTCAAACATAAAACATAGGCCCTGCTAGTTCTGTGCTCTGTGCTCAAACCACAGCATGTCTTTTGCAACAAGTCTTAGGCTTCAGCATTCTTGTGGCAAGTAACTTGCATTTTCAGTCAAAAGTCTTAGAAAAT